>WYDF02008967.1:0-13741 GCA_009867245.2 Adranes taylori
ATAATAAAAAATTGGAAAGACTAGCGCGTTGACGAGGCTTTTTTTCGTATTACGGGTGATGTTTCGGTCATTCCAGAGATGAAATACCTGATCTAAATTTCAGATCTTCATAAGATCATCCTATTGCCAAATATTTAACGTAGCGACCCATCGCTCTTCAGCAGATATTGTAGTTCCCATTATTGTTTCTTGTTTTGTAATTTTACCTGAACACCTTCGTTATTCTATAAGATAGGACTTTAGTTTAGCTATTTCTAGCAAAGTTGTTACGTTATAATCTAAATCATCTAGTTAGCCTCACTTAATTTACAATAAAACATTAGGCAGAGCCATCGCTAAGGTGGACGTACCGTTTTCTAATTGTGCCTTTTGTGCTGGAGTAATTACTGGTAACGTTGATCTTTAACGACAGTCACAAGCCCTAATAATTCAGAAAGCAGAAATGAAACAGTTATTAAACTTAATTAAATTGTATTGGTCGTTAAATCTGTTTACATGCAATTCAATGACATTTCATTCCTTCCCATACGCAAAATAAAATAATCAACGATTCGCAATTAATAGAATAAATCAACACTTGAATAAGAGTGACTTTATGATTTGCTCAGATACATCAAAAAAATGTTAAACTAGATACTTATAGAGTTTGCCGTTGTACACAAACTATTTATTTCTGATTTTAGAGTAACGCAGCATTTATACTTATTTTAGCTTTACCTTGATCAACTAACTTATTACAAATTAAACTCGACTACTTTATTCATTCAAATTATCGTGCTACATTGGACTAATGCATAATAAAATATTTAATAAATTTATGATCACACTTTAATTAGACATGACTTAATTTTTTATTTAATTATTAATCTAATATTATTTTATTCCGGATTATTAATTCGCTACTTAGTTGGGCATTACGGCGTCCATCGGACGCTCAAAATTACTATCCCTTACTGCTGTGGGTGAATCGTTTTTATACATATGAGGTCCCCTTCCACATATCGATATGCATACTTTTAGTTATGATTAATTTTTATCTCATTAGCGGATTCTAGAGTATTATCTATAACACCTGTGTGACATGGGTCAATGGACTTTGTTCCCATTTCATAGCTTCTATGTACAATGTACAATTTAACGTATTTGCCATATCTGTGAGTACTTAATGCTCAATCTTTTACATCAGCCTAACTAAGAACGTGAACAAATCTCCACGTTACAATAGTTTAAATTAGTCGCTCGCTACAGCGAGATCTAACGGAACAACTTCCCAATCAAAGTGCTAATTCATAAATGCATTGTACTAGTTACTACTCAAGTTACACATCCTACTTATTTGACAAGTATATTACATGTAACCCCATAATTGACCAAGAAATGGTTAAAAATATGCGAAATAAATGAATATAAAATACAAATAAGCCTCTTAACACAATAAGCAGTTCTCATACGATGTTTATGACAGATAGGAGCAACATTTCTTCAATGATGTAAAAAAAATTTTAGCTTACAAAATATCCCATAAATAAACTGGATCCAAAGCGGGAAGTAGCATTCTCGTGAAAATTTGGTGTCTTCAATTTGCTTCAAATATTATTGTATTATAATTATTAACAATAGAAGGTTCGCGTGCCATCGAATTTTTTAAAGGGGCCGCCTCGTAAGAAATTCTTCGAAAGATTGAGCACCACTGGTTTAGCTCAACTAAATATGTTTTCGGTCATTTTTAGCAATAAATATTTTTTCGTTCATTTTTAGCGATTTAGAATATTCGTTGCACCTGATTGTCACCAGGTCAATGAAACGTATATTGTTTGGTATAATGGTTACTCCTAATGCATTAAACAAGGGCGTAAAGGCATCATAATCCAATATTAGGCATTTTCTTTTTTTAATCAAGCGGCTCTTCTTGTATAAATTCTTTTAACATGTAACCTCATCTCTGAATACTTGTTTCTATTCAGCAACCACTGTTTACATCATTTTCTCCTTTTCTCTAGTTTTTGTTCATCGTTTTCATGGAGTAACAATACAGCAGCCAAAAGAGCTGTGGCTTTTCTTTTTGAAATTGTTGAAGACATAATCCATAATGTTATTTCGACAAACTAATAGTGATCTATTGCACTACAATGTGTACTGTATTATATGTAGAGAAAATGGTTTTACTGCAAGCCATACGATTTTCTCTACAATCTGAAGTACAACGTGTAGTACGGTAAATCGTTACGTGTGCAGGCCGCTTATGTTATGTAACTTACTGCTTTTTACACAGACATAATCTGTTGTAATAGTCATTAATGTCAAATTGATTAGAAGTCATAAATCATCACATTTCCATTCACTCATCAACATGGTACAAGATTCTAAATTTACAGTTGGATATCAATATAAAATTATTCATCTTGAGTTTGCAAAGGAAGCATCGTGCGGACATCAATTTACCCATGAAGCAGTAGCAAAAATTCCTGTTTCTAATAGTTTTTGTTTTCAGCCTATACATGGTAAATATCCTAGTTCTAATGCATACAGGAAAATTGCATCCTCAGAGATAAGTAATAATAATAAAGATTCAATGACGTACAAGCATATTCCATATTCAAATAATGAAAATAAAGATCCCGAACCGTACAAGCAAATTATATCTGAAACCCCTCAAGTTACAAGCACAAAATTAGAAGAAAGCATTACAAAAATTGATACAATTGACAAAGCACATATTATGAAACCAGAAGATCTTGGTGGAAGAGAACTTAAAATGCGGTTTATGTATCCTCAGTATAAAACAAGTTCCGTAACAGTGTTAAAAGACGTAACAGTTAAAAGACGTAAAAAAAGAATGAAAAAAAAAGCACAAGAAGGGGACTACACTCTTCGTTCCCATCTATTTTATGAGCCACTTCTTATAAAAAGTGAATCAAAAGAAGATGTAGTAGAAAATACTGAAAGAAAAACAAAACGAAAGCGACATAAAAATTCGAAACAAAGACATTCAAATATACCTAAACATCAAAAATACAACATTTCAGAAAAGCAAGACTCAAAGGTACGTAAAGTAAATATTGATTCTAATGAATTTAATGCAGCAAAATCTACAACATCTATACAAAAAGTAAAATCAAAAAAATCAATACCAAAAGAGCGAGCGGATTCTCCTAAAATAAATACTGG
The DNA here is from genome assembly GCA_009867245.2 of Adranes taylori. Taxonomy (NCBI): domain Eukaryota; kingdom Metazoa; phylum Arthropoda; class Insecta; order Coleoptera; family Staphylinidae; genus Adranes; species Adranes taylori. The sequence goes on from WYDF02008967.1 coordinate 3,169, forward strand.
CTCGAAACCATCTAAACAAACAATACCAAAGAAATCAACTATATCGGCAGAAAATAACCGAGATATACGAGCTTCATACGTTGACAAAGCATTTAGCTCATTTGACAGTTTAGGGATAATATCTCCAGATAAAAGTGACAATATGGAAAACGCCATATCAAGCTCCAACACAATTTCCACTGTATCAACCAAAAAGAAGCGAAGATTGAAATCGTTTAAAGAAATTTGGTGTTGCTTAAAAAATTCCTTCTGTTATAATCAACCCGCCCGGAAGAATAGAGTATCTAGTAGCATGGTGGCAAGATTTACAAATCAAAGCAAACTTTACGTGGCTTAGTAAAAAAAGAGTTTTATTTATTTTTACGCAATATACAGTAATTTTAAAACCGTATACACTGTTATAATGTCTGTACTTCATTAAAGCAACAAGTCAGTCAATGAAAAATATTGAAATAATTCAATATTATATCAAATTTGACGATACTGTCACGTGTGCTTTTGGTTACCTAGGCTCTGACCTAGAGTTGTTTAGGCTTTCTTGAAAGGTCGATCACACACCATTGACATAATGAGATAGAGGCGGGTTTATGCCCTATTGGTCTGAACCCAACTCCAACCCACTTTTGGGATCTAAATAAGTAACTAATTAAGTAAGTAGTGAACTGATGTAACTGGACCTATGAAGGGAGGCTTAGATCATATTTATCGTACTAGGTACCTCTAAATAGTTATTTGATGGCTTAGCTAGACACCTCAATTATCACAATCGTATTTAATTCTATTTAAGCACTTTCTAAACTTATGTAATGTGTAAGTAAATAAAAGAGTAGCTCTACTTAAATCTATATTCGATATACTAAACTGTGTAATTGCTCTAGGTCGGTTCATATAAGATACAAATATTTGATACTAATTGTTACTACAAAAGTCGAATAGAAAATCAGTTAATTAATGAGCATTGCTCAATCAATCCCTAATAAAATTATAGTTCATCCCATACAAATAAGAAGTGGTTAGCGCAGTTATGGAATTCTCTAATTAAAATATATCGTACAAAGATACTTACATAATGTTGTTCATCGCAATAAGTTGGCCGACACAAAGCATTAATTTCTCGTTATTGATTAATTAACTCCCTTACGAATTTATTCCCGATTATCTATACATGTAATCTACACTAGTTACACTAGCATGCTAACTGCTAATACTAATGTCTATAACCCCTTATATACTCCTAACTGATAAACTACTGTTAACTGAATAAATACTACTTAACTAAAAATTCCCTACTCAACTAACTACTACTAACTATATTCAACTGGTACTACGCGATAATAATTTGTTAACTCTTTCTCCCTAAATTATCTTATGAACATTCGTCCCTAACGGTTCCCCGTATAAGTCTTTTATACAGTTCCCCTTCTACTCAGGCTTTGCTGCTTTTTGCTAACCTAACGCTTCATACCGTATGGTACGATGGCTACCCGTGTGAGTCGCAGTACCGATTTGATGTAGCCTCGCGGGCGTCCACCATCTGTATCGACTGGCTTCATGCTCACGTATCGCTGGCACGCCTGCTCCTACATTGCGGTGGCCTAGTTACTGATTGATTTCAACACCGACTAATGCTGCTGATGCTTCTAATCTTGGTTACCTAACTCAGCAACTATCTAGCACCCTTGTTTACTGTTTGCATTTTTATTAACATTGTGTTACAGTGTTTTGAATACTTTTTCATCATCTATTTGTGAATACTTCGTATCAATATTTAGATTTCATTTACTTTCTCGATACGACCGAAGTCCGTGTCGGAATCTAAATACTGCCTACTTCTGGGAACTTGTAATCAATTGTCGTAAAGAATTGATTCCAAATCAAATATTCGCAGAGACTGAAAATTAGAAAATTTTCATTGGCACCTCTGTTAGCTACATTTTCGGTCCATGTAGAAAAATATGGTTTTAGTCCCTCCTAAGTAATATAATGTATTCCTAAATTGTATAACCACATTTGTCTCAGGTAGAATGTTTTGGTAGTTGATAGTTTTGACAACGGAATAGTTTGCTAATTCGTGGTAATGCAACACATGCGTTTGCCAGATAGTGGCTTTTGTCAATTTACTTTTTGAGATTGGTAAACAAAGATATAATTGTCTTCGTGTTTAATCGTATCTCCACCGGCGTCTGCGTGTATCGCTGTTGGTATATGCAAATGGAAGGTTCAATTTGGTTTCAAATATATGACGATCCAAGTTGGTAGGACTAGAGGAAAGAGGAGTTAGAGGTCCGGTGTTTAAGATTGCCTCGATTTGAACTAAAACTGTGTTTAATTGCTCGAATAGCTGTACCTATTATCATGCGTAAGTGATGCTTAGCAGATTTAGCGCCGGTCCCCAAGGGCCCCTAAACTGAGGTGCGTTTACTGGGGTGAAATGCCATTATATGGCCTGAGTTAATAAGGCGTTATTAATATGTGTTACGACGCGATACGAATCTATGAAGTACAAGAATAAACATATCCTTGCTTAAGTCACTAACCGCCTCTATGTAGATAGCTTTGGTACTAAAACAAATAAAAAGGCAAATATATGTCTCGACAAGCTTATGGTTTCTCCCCGCTTTATTCTGATATATACATGTCATGCGTAGTCCACTCACTTGAAATAGCAAGTTTGATTTTCGAGGCTCGAGGCTCAGGTAAGTTACCCGTCTTTTGTGTCCTTATTGTTGGCTTTACTCGAAAGCATCTCACGCACTGGTGAGCAGTTTTTCGTGCTAGATTTCTTCCGCCTATAGGCTGTAGAGTTTCTCTGATGAAAGCGAGAAGAAGGTGAGGAGAAGCATGTCCTAACCTACGATGTTCATGTTCGATAACGACCTGTACCAAACGATGTTTATTTGAGAGCAGAATTGAGTGTTTGGTTTGTTCCGGTTAATCAGATTTTTGTAACCTACCCCCCACCCGGGGTAGGTTACACCTTTCTGAAAGGGGAGTATACATGACTCGTAAATTCTTTATTGTATCAGTCATGTTGTCCAATATTTGATCATTGACTCTCCCCGGTTTAATCGCTAAGATCGCTAAATCCAATCTCTCGTAGCCCGAATTTGGTCACCTATCTACACCCAATAATAAAATAAACATTTGAAACGTACCCATACAACTACCCACACAACGACAAATCACGAAGTATAATACAATTCCAATTGATATAACTATTTTATGTTATAAATAAAATAATTTTAATATATAATCAGTAACAAAAGTAAATAAAACCTACATTCACAAGTTAATTTTAATAACAATGAATTAAACAACATTCATTATACAATCAAAATGTAAACCAATATACAAGTCTATAAATGGTAAATAAATTATATTGTTGGATACGTAACAGATTGGAATAATTTTATTTAAATCTCAGTTTTATGACAAAGTCGCTTTGCCGTTCTAGCTAATTTTTCTTCGGTTACTTATTCAAGCCAAGAAATGTTGTAAACATGTGTAGAAATACTTCATCATGCTTCGGATAAATTAGCAATATAAATTTGAAAAATATTTATATAGCTCAACAATACTATGTAGGAATTCCTTTAGTTATATTACATTTGCGAAAATTAACGATAATCAATTTAAATGTCTGGGATTATTTTGTGTGCCATATATATGCAAATATGAGAATAAATGGTATTTTGCTAAGTACGGTTTGTAAAGGTGACCTGAATTAAAAGTAATTGTTCAATGTCGTTAAAATGAGTAAGAAAAATTTAGTTTGATTAGTAATACTCATATATATAGAGGTGGAATCACATATACATGGAATTTGTGTTTAGGCTACAATGATCCCATTCCAATAATTTTAAACGTAAGAATTTATTTAAATGTTTTTGACTTTGCGCATGAAACAATTTATAATTGAAAGTGAAACTCATTTAAACAATAACTAAAATAGATATTTCAAATAATGAAACATTGTTATTATTAACATATTTCTTTAAAGTAGATCTATTTCCTCTGACATGGCCCATCATCGACTTTCAACGACTATAGACATTACTGAGTACGACAGTTGACGATTAAAAGAAAAAGAGATAGGAAAGAGGACAACAGAAATTAATTCCGAAAATCAGGTAAACCAAAAATTTAAATTCGAATATTCCTAGCTCTACTGAATTCATATATCGCCAAGATAAGATCCCTGGAGAGAGCACACAGCAACGAATCTATAAGAAAAGGGAAGCTAAATCCCAATCGATGTAATCGAGAAACCAATGCAGTAACATTATTCCTATTATTACTAAATTCAACAAAACAAATGTTTCACATCCCCATAATATCCACAAGAACAAAGTGGATCATCATCCTTAAGACTAATTCTAATGAGATGGACCGGAAAGGCACCATGTCCATTTCTGAGTCTAGAAATCAATGAAATCAATTTCTATTTGAAATATCTAATGACCACAGAGATCTCAGTATAATTGGATTGATTCTACAAAGTTTTTCCCATCAGCTAACATTGACTCGGACCATCTTTCTTGAAAACTATGAAAAATATAGGACTTAGTTGGAAAGAACATACTTGGATGGAAACTTAACGGAATAATAGGATTCTGATGACCAGATTTGATATCGGACTCTCATTAGTTCAATTAATTAATAATCTCAATAAGCAATTCCTTAATAAATAATAAATGAAATGAGAAATCTTCTAAAAATATATCTAAATTGACTAATATAATGCATCAAAGAAATATAAAATGTATAATTAAATTTAATCTAATATATATTAATCAATCAATTAATCATAAGTAAATTAACTAAATTAAGAAGAAGAAAAAAATATAAAACCCTCCTGTATAATCTTAATATGTAAATAAAAGCCAGAAAGAAAACAGTTAAGGTACAAGCTCGTCAGCTTCTACAACCTACACACATCTATACAAATACAACCATCAGACCAGTTGTCCGCCTATAAGAAGCGAGCAGCAATTTCGCTCAAAGCTTTGTATAAAGACGCCGGTCGTAAAACGACAGCGGCTCTCATTGATGTAGATACATACGTCTCCGATATAGCCAACGAGTTTTCTGATGATTATCGTTTTAAAATTATGATTTCGTTTGTTGGCTTATGCAAGTTTGGACAGCAAATTTCATCCTACCACAATTCTCTGAACGTTTGTTAAGCTTTTTACCCTTTTGGCGCTTAACAATCTGATTGGATATTAGTTTAACGTATTTTTGAGGGAGGCGTTTTTCTATGAGACACTTTGATATTTTGACGCATCAAGCTATTATTTCCACCGCTGGTGTGACCCACCACTTTTATAAATCACCACAATTTGCATTTTCACTAAATGACTATCAGCAAAATAATGCAACTTTGATCCTTAAATTTTCTTAACGTATCAATAAGAAACTTTTGATTGGCCGGAAGTTAACCTACCTAAAAATGGAGTTACTAACCAAAGAACGTCTAACTATGAGCTAGGAGTGGAATTTGGGTGAAATTTATATGGGCCTCTCGCCTCCAGAGACTTCTCCCCAGAAGACAGAAGAGGAAAGGGCGTAGAGCTAACTCAGAGGAAAACTCTCCCTGTCCAATTATTCAAAAGAGTTTCTTAGGGCAATCGACCCATCTTTAGAGATTGCATTATTGGCCTCGTAGAACGATATGTTATTTAGAGCTATTGATTCTTTGATTTTTTGCGAAGATATTTCGGGCACTCTAACTTCAGTTTCGAGGTTATTTCCGTAGTTAGATGGAAGCCGTTACAACAGAGACACTCTCTCCGTACATTCATGTGTTTTCCTCTCGGAGATTAGCTCCGTACATTTAGCGCATCCAATCTGGGATGTACAATTCTACTGACCATGCGCATACTGTGGGCACATACTGTAGACACGCATTGTTTAACAGGTTGTACGAATATCGATGTATAATGAATATTGTTGTACAGGTTTATATTTTATGGAATAACTGTACCCGAAAGAGACACAACAACCGATGAAGAAGGTTCTGAAATAATTTCACCATCCCTACTAAACTTACTTTTGAGCTTTTAAAGGTCATATTGACTTTGCTAGTTATTATTTTTTTTTTATTCAATCTCTGAAACAGTATCATGAGTATGTAATTATTTCTGCTTAACAGCTCTTTAGAATTTATACAATTATTAGCGTTACACGCAGAATCAAATTCGATGTCATTAATACCTCTATAGCTTGACCCCATCAACCTGATTCATATATAGCAGTTCCCTACCAAAGTAGGATGAATATCACTCTCGCATAAGCGGTTAATTTTTCTAATCTAGATATATTTACCCTAAACGGAGCCCGATAGTAAATAGAAAAAGATGATGGCGAAATATGTAAATTTACATCCTTTCCAATGTCTGAGGTCCCTGACGAAAAGTCACTAAAATCGTCGCTATGCCCTCCCCGCCCCCATCCTCGTATTTACCGTGATCACGGCCTTCCATATTTATTGACCGCATATTAGCACCAACCCCAAAGGGCCGGACATAATCTCCCGACAGACAAGCCACAAAACTGTCTCTCAAGCATGAATCCCGATTCAAGAAGAAAAAGGAAAAGGCTTACCTAATAAGCAGAGATTCACAAAAAGAACAGTAAAAGTAGATGAAGATGAACTTCAATGTCAAAAAATAGAGTAGATCAAATTGAACTAATTATTAAAATGTCCAATCCAACACAATCCAATCGCTCCAACAAAACCAACTTCTTCTTTTAATATCACAATTAATTTAAATTTTTAATCTCCACACGTGTTTAATTTTTTCCAATTAATTCATAAACAACTGACTAACTGATATTTGCTGACACAACTGTCAAAATACTTGTCCTAATCAAACATAATCAATCATAGAAAAACTAAAACTTCTATACTAAAAATTCTTCTTCTTCCTGCCTGTAATCAGGTCGAGTAGCTACATTTTTAATAATGTAAGACAGTAGTGGCAGTTCTAATTATGGGCGCGTAATAACATAAGCGAAACTCCAGAAAAAGAAACTAGAAAGAGATAAAGTGTTACATCCAAATTAAAGGTCCTAGACACATGCTTATAGTTCATTGATCCTTTAACCAATAGATTTAGCTTTGCAAAATCACATGTAGAAAACGGCCAATACTGCAATATACTGATAAAATATGTCACACAACACTCATCTGTTTATTAAATCATAAACATTTATGCGAGGTTGCTAGGTATTATTCAGTTCATTGTGATTCATATTTATTGATTAGTCTGTAGTATGCATTTGTAAACAAATAATTAATGCTGGTAATTTTTTTTATTAGACTGAAATTTTATTAATGTTTGAAGAATATTATATTTAGTTTTCGAAAGTACGCACATGCTATAGGATTTTCAATTTAATTCTTCGTTGTTAGTTATAAATGATTTATTAAAGTTTGAGTTTTATTTTATTAAAGTTGAGGCAAAGAGTTGAGGTGTTGAATTTTACAAAAACTAAAGTTTTGTGTTTTAAATAAACTATGAATGACTCTAAAAAAGTTGTTTTGTAGAACAGTATTTGAAATCTTTTATATGTAAAAATACATACTGAAAATATTTGGGTATTTAAATTTGTTGAATTATTTGATCAGTTTTTGCTAAATTTATAAATTGTTTAAGATTTTAAAAATTATAATTTTAATTTAAAGTTGAAACTCAATTTAATTTTTATAATTAATACATAATCTTTTGTAGTTATTAAAAAGTAATTTTCTAACAAATTTTCATATTATTTTATCAATTGCTCATTTTGTAAACTCAACCTCAAGTGAAAGACTCTTTGCAAAGAATATACTCTTGTTTCGTTTAAATTCGAGTGAATCTATAACTTGTCCTTTAAGTACTATTATACTTTTTTAACAAAAATAAGTAAAACAAAAAGACTTATATTACATATATTGTGTATTAACTAAGCTCTTGTACTTATTGTTATATACAAGCAAACTGTATTACAGACTTTACACTGTAATATAACAGTTATAGCATCATTTTATTTATTTTATACATTTCATGATTTTATTGTATAATTTTAAACAAAAATAAACATTGTGTGTAAAATATATTTAAGAATTATTAATATAACAAATTTCAGATAATATTTTTATTTTTAAATACATTGGCAACTCTTGTCTGTACCAGTAAAGAATCCAGGTATTTAAAAGATACAACCAAATTAAATACCAAGGTCAATCATCTTGCATATTAATTTTATATAGGATTTTTGTCAGTTTCGCTTCTTTATATTTTTTGCTTTGGGCTAGATAAGATTGACCTCTTAATTTGATAACTTTTCTATGGATTGACGTAAAGTCATAACTAGAGGATATAATTTTTTTAAGTTTAACGTGAATTTTTTAAGTTTATCGCATTCAGTTTAGTCATTGCAGTTAATATGTAGCCAAACAATTTTAATACTGATCGCACTTCATTTTTTTAAAAGTCGTGATGGAGTTAACATCTAAATTGCTAAAAGTAACACATCTGAAATAGGACACAAATAATTTACGTAAGGAACCTTGCGCCAAATGGTGATAAAATAATACACGTAATATTGTTTATAATCTCACACAAACATCTTTTAAGAATTTAATATATCAAGGCGCATAAACAAATTGTGGAATTGCAAGTACGAGATAACTTCCTTGTGATTTTATGTAAGAGTTTCATGTATGGTCACAGATATCTAGAACTAACAAATTAGCTCGTAAATTTGCTGTAATTATCTAAAGTATTATAAACAGACAATTTGTTAGAGTGCACTTAGTTCGTAAAAAATTCGTTGCTTTATACTTTCTCGTACTATGGATACATATCAAATATATCAACTAAAAATATTGTACGTATTCAATAATATATTTAACAACCGCATAATTAAAACTAATTAATATACGCATACAGAATGTAAAGGAATTTATATCAATAGGATTTTGAAACGTTTATTTGCATTTAATAGGTATAAATCTTAGTACTTACTTAAAATAAAAATTTTCACTTTTACGCTCTGTTAAGGTTTTTCTTCCTTCAGAACTAAATACAAATATATTCTTCTTTTTATTTTGCCGCCACCTAATCGAAGATTGACAATAACTGTAGCTAAATCTTCTCTATTCTCAGCTGGTATTATTAGGGTTTCTATCCCTCATGTTTGTTCAATCCCTCATATTTTCTACCAAGGGAATTTGTCTTCTGCCTTGACCTCCTTTCCTCGCACCTTCCTTCCCTTTGGTAATAAGATGTAGTAGTGGGTATTTATTATTTCTGTCTATATGTCCAAAGTATGATGTTTTTCTGGCTTAAACAATATTTAGAAATTCACGTTCTCTGTTGGCTCGATGTAGAACGTATTCATTCATTGCATGTTCGATCCAAGAGATCCTCAGCAATGGGCGGAATACATATTTTAAAAGTCTTTTCATGGTCTTCTCAAAAGTCTTCTCAAGCCTCCTCATGGTTCTTCAATGTACATGCATCCATGCCATACAACATAACAAAGTAAATGTAGCACTTTACCATGCTGTAACGTGTATTTAGTGTTAATTCCCTGTTACATAAGAACCGCTTCATTCTTGAGAAGACACTCCTGACATACTTATTCCTGGCATACTCGATCTCACCTCTATATGAGCATCCAAGTATAAGGTATAGTCAACCTTCTAAATCAGATGTAGTCAACTTATGGTCCGCGCTCCCAAAACTTTTATGTGCGGCAGGAACAATATTATTAGGAAGGTGCTTTTTAAAAATATGGTAATGGATAGCCTGTCTAAAGGTCATCACCTCAAAAAGTAAAAGGAAATGAGGTTAGATTCTACCTTCAAAATTTTTTTGCTCACCAAGAATATTCCGGCCTGTATAATGTAGCAAATAAATGTATGTGGTCCGAGTATTGCTGTTCTAGGTAGTTAAATTTGCCAACTATTTATGTGCTTGTGACCTGTTTAGAAATCGCTATAACTTTAGTTTTACGAACACTCCCTATTCATTTCTTGTTTGGCAGATCTTATTTAGTAAACGCTGCAAGGATTCTGGACTATCGGGCATTATAAAAGGATATTGTTCATAATCTCGCCGTTTATTCTAATACCTTCCTTCGAATCACTTAGATTTGTAACAAAAGTCTTCTGAATAAGAATGGGGATAGAGTACAACCATGTCTAACCCCTCATTGCATTTAGACTTGTTTACTTGTGTCCCATTCTGTGTTAACAGCAGCTGTCTGTTGCCAATAAAGTTGTTCTATAATATTTATGTCATTGGAGTTTAGACCTTTTCGCTTCAAGCTGTCAATTAGTGTACCATGCTGAACTGTGTCAAAAGCTTTTTCATAATCAACGAAACAAGTATATGTACCTTTCTGTTCGTATCGACATTTCTGGATAAGAATTATTTATTAAACTACATATACGTCCCTAGTGCCCATTCCGTTACGGAATCCAAATCGTTCTTCTCGCATTTCTTGGTAGCATTTGATGCATTTCTTGTTAGATTCCTTGTTTCGGGAATACTGATAAATAATGATGTCAGCCATGCTT
>WYDF02008978.1:0-13740 GCA_009867245.2 Adranes taylori
GCCCGATTCTGCGTTTTATCTCACAGGTCTGATTGTCTCTTCCAATGCGGATTTCGTGGCCTAGATATTTATATGAGATGGTTTGTCTTAAAAGCTGGTTTATTAAAACAACAATCCGGTGAAAACAATCGTTTTTAACAATTTTTTTACAATTTTATTTCTTTTTTCTCCTTCATTGCTACAAATGTTCATCCATTATAAATTGTCACTTCTCTAGTCCCTCAGAAGCAATATAACATCTAAAAATCCATTTATCCCCTCAAAATCAGACTTATGGCATTAAATCACGCAAAAGCGATAAACATAAGAGGATGGGAGCGTCCCCTGAAAACGATAGGTGCTGGGTCAAAACTGGGGCCATATTGGGATTCAGGAGGTCCTTTTACATGGGTATAAGCAGGAATGGTGTCAGGGTCGATTTTCATGCAGAATAGTGTTATGATAAAACCCGAAATTCGAGCTAGCAACTCGTACATGAAAAGTGAGTTGAATGTCATTTGTACGCACAGAAATTATTTTTATTTTTAATGATTATATGTAAAACATAAAATTGAAGATTCTCTCGTTTAGTTATACGCCGAAAGAAACAAAAATTGGTCAAGGTCCATTGTCAAGGTCTTGTTTCATGTATTATAATTTTCTGCAGAAACTACTATCAAATCATCATCATTATTATCAATGAAGTAAACTTATTAAGTATATTATTATATGTATGCTTACATTATAATAATGATATTAACAATGTACCTGTATCTTAATGCATACAAATTTTTTGTTATCGTGATGCACATCGCATTGTTTTTCATGAATTGATTCCATAAGTGTCCCATATCTTTGACAATCTTTTAGGTTTGGGGCAAAAATACTACAATTGGAAATTAAATATTATAATATAATATAATAATAATATATTATTATGATGGTAATAACATAAAAATATTTTTATGTCTACAGGTAGTTTCAAAAGAATTGAAATACAACATAATTTCCTTATTTTAGTTTCGATGGAACATTCCTTCATATTATTACATTTTCTGAAACTAGACAAAATGGTAATGACACTTAGAATAAGATTGTTATTTTTAAATAGGGTTACCAACTTATAGTCATTTTTATAATAAAATGTGCGTTTGCAGATGCGTAGTCTCATATATTTTTTTGTGGTAACAGGTCTTTGGTATGGTACATCCCTTACAAGCCCCAAAGAAAAAAAAAAGGAGGATCTGAGATCGGGAGATCTAGCAGATCTGTAGGACTTGAGAGGTCGTGCTCGATTGGTGTTATGGATGTACTTCTCGTAAATTAAAAAGCCTGATTTGGCGATAACGTTCAAATAACGTGCCTTCCGGTTACATGCCATGAATGATGACGAAAGTTAGGAAAACAAAAAGAAAACTTTTGCACAAAATGTGATTCAATGATTCTAAAACATTGATTCGAGTTTTTAATACAATAACTGGTCCCTTCGCTAAAAAATGCACAAAGAGTCCTAAACTTTTGAATCCAGCAAGAGGGAATATTTTTGCTCATAGGTTCAGCCTTGCCTAGGGATCATTCATATCAAGTTTGGTTGCGATTGGTTGAAGTTGTACGAGGGGCTAGCCTAAAAAAGAAAACGCACAATTTTTGTTTTCTTTATCATATATTTTATCATATCTCTTTCAAGGCAATATACTTTTCAAAACGACTTTAACACTTCTTCATCCCTTCCGAAAAGTAATTTTACTCGAACTCTTGAAAATAGTGGGAAGTTTCGGCCATCACTTCATCGTTTGTTGCAAAACGGCGTCCACCAAGTAACCAAGTAATTTTTTTTTAAGTTCGAGACCAGGAAAAAGTCGCAAGGCTAGATCTGGTGAATACGCTGGGTGATCGATCAATTCGTAGTCTAATTGGTTCAATTGGTTCAATTGGTTCAATTTTGCCTGCACGACGGTCCCTTTGTTAGCGTTGTCACAAACGAATAGATCTTTTTTGTGCGCCATACCAGGGTGTTTTTTTACAATTCGGCGTCGAAAGGGTCAATAATGCTGCGTTGTAATCGCCAGTTATAGTTATAGTTTTAGCCTTTGCCAAGTAATTAATAAGAATAATGCTTTTCTCATCCTAAACAGTTGCCATCACCTTACCGGCCGATCGGGTTGTCTTTGCCATTTTCGGTTGGCCTTTTTCCACTATTTCATTGTTTCTTCGTCAGTGACGTATGCGTTTTTGGTTCAATAGTGAGTAAGCACGGCACCCATCGCGCGGACACCCTTTTCATATCAAAATGTTTATGTATGATGGCGTGTACACGCTCAGTTGATATGTCTGCAGCCTCTATTAGCTCACAAATTTTATTTTGATTCGACGACTTGCCATAATCATATCATGGATTTTGTTAACGATTTCTGGTGTAGTGCCGATATTTGACGGCCATGGGTTCTCATCATCATAAATACTCATACGACCACGAACAAATTTAGCTTTCCAAAATTTAACTGTTGCTAGTGACGGTGCAGGCTCGCTATAAACAGAATCTAGTTCAGCTCTGATTTCTGCATTGTTTTTCCCTTTCTTGTGAAGGAACTTAATTACTGAACGATTTTTGAGTTTTTCCATTTTCACAAAACACAAACTGCGTACTTGTGATGAAGTCTGCTGTAAAAACCAAACTAATAATTCTTTTGTGCTTCAAATTTTGACAGACGTGATGTGTTGGATGATGGCAGATGTCAAAACCAATATGGCGTTCATTGTCACGTAGCACCATCTATCGAAGGCTAGATTTATGTCAAACCACCCTCGTATATGGGTTCTCCACGATGAGCCCAATCCAACCAAGATCGTTTGCCCTTGAAGCAGTCGAAGCATGTAATCGCCTATTTTTGTTTTCCGGAAAAACTGAACGGACGGCAACCTTGGCTTTCGAGAATCCTAGAACATTTCAGAATGGTACACACGCATTTGTTTACGTTTCGGACATACCTAATTCGCTATAGAAAAAATGCAACGAAAATTGGTTCCAACTCAGGATATTTTCAATTACAATAAACACATCTTCAACAGTAGGCATGTTCTACTTACTTTTTCGCTAGAGCTTAACGAAGTTGGTAAATATTCCCCGAACCCGGTAATTTTTACAGTAACAGTATTTTATTGATTGTCGAAGGAAAATCTATTTGGACACTTTGAAAAGTGAGAAATTGTAGAAATATTCATTATATAAAAAAAGTATATACTCTAATTGTTTTTGAATGCAATTTTCTTGCCTTTTCTTGAATACGTACATATAATAACCGTGACATGTTTCTTCTGTAACGAATATCTTGTTCCGTATATTGCAGGTTCCGTTCCGTTCCGTATATGTCGTGCTATTCGTAGTCTTACTCCCCAAAGAAAGATCACCCTAAGAGAGAAATTACTTATAAAATGTTAGTCGGATAAGTCTGATAATGAGAACTTCTGGCGTCTATAGAGGATGGTGCATAATTACAAAATAATTTTTTTTTTACATTTATTTAACACGTTGACGCCGGCGCGAAATTGCATATTCTACTGTATCGGGCGGCGTTTTTCACATTTTGCTACTATTCATCTAATACTTGCACAATCATTGGTGCTATCAGTGGTTGTCATAGCAACGAGTAAATAAGTTGTCATAACATGAGCCACTTGTGTCTCAAGGCGTCCGATCGAGCAACCGTACGTGTACCACTGGTGGTACAAGCCGGCGTCAACGTGTTAATGATACATTTATTTACTTAATAGGGTGAAACTGAGGACAAGTTAGACGTGAACGACGCAAATCGTCTGACGTTTTTGAAACGCCTAGTCAATTATTTCTCACCTTCGAGCAATCGATACTCGCATATGGACCTAGTCAATTTAAAGAACACTCAGGGCTATACTTTGGTAGGCATTGATCTGATTCTATGTCTCGATGAAATGAATGATCCCACTGCCACAAAACTTTTAGAGGAATTATTTGAAGATATTTCGAAACAAATTAAGAGTATTACATTGAGTAGGAGTGCACATGATTGTCTCTTTAGGTAAGTGATATTTTTTGTTTATTGTCTAATATACTGGGTGTCCCACAAGTACCGCACCATAGGGATTTACAATACATGTTCAATATGATTTCCGTCAAAGTCGAAACATAATTGAAAACGGTCACCCCTGTTCCGCAGAATTTTGGTTACCAGCTCAGGCGCTACTGAACAGCACACAGTTGTGATACTCTCCCGTAGATGGTTTTGTCTCTGTTCTTGACTGTGTAAATTTTGGATTTTATATAACCCCACACAGCTCTATCCATCAGGTTTAAGTCTAGAGATCGCGGAGCCCTTTCCACTCATATCCTACAATCGATCCACTGGGCGAAGTTGTCATTTAGCCAATTACGAACTTGTGTATCGTATTGTGGGGTGCGCCATCCTGCATGACCCATTCTAGTTTTCCAGAACCCAGAAAATCTAAATCAGGTAGTAATTCATCTCCTAACATTCACTGTTAACTGTTCCGTCAAAGAAGTACGAATCTATGATCCTGTCTTTCCACAGACTACACCAAACAAAGTCTTCGTCGGAAAGCATAACTTTAGACAAAAACTCCTCCTCTTTAGACAAAAACTAGGTCAAAAACCAATTAACGCCGATCTGGATCGTCTTCAGAGATGTGCTGTAGCATTTGTAACTTGTTCGAATGAAACTTGTGTTTTCCTATGATATTTCATAGTGTGGTTCGAGGAATGCTCACTTCCAAGCTAGTTCCGGCGGATTGATTTTTTCGGACTTGCTCATACATTTGCCAAAACCCCTTCCGCCTCTTCGGAAGTGCCCGGACGTCCAGACCTCTTACCAGCGTCCACATTACCTATAGCCTTGAACTTTTCTAGCGCTCTGCTAACTGTTGAGTGCGACACTGGCTTTCACATTAAATTCTTGTCTTTGCGAGAATCCTTATCTTCCATAAAGGAGGATAATCTGTACCCGCTCCTCAGTAGTCAACATTGTTGCATTTTTCAGACATACAACAAGAAAACAGCAAAATTAGTAAAACCCTATAACTATATAGAAAATGTGAAGGATTCTGTTTATCTGTAGCAGTTATTGGATATAATATTTCTTCTCATTGTTTCATATTTATTATAGTATAACATGACTATCTAAAATGGGTTCTATGGTCTAATTTGAGGTTTTTCGATATCAGAATTATATATCAGATGATGTAGAATTTAAAGTGATGACTTGTTCTTTCCTGATGAAACCTATACCATGTTTCTTTCAATGTGAATAGTAAGTAGTCCGTCCCAAGGAATTAAGAACTGACATTTTTAGAAATTGTTAAAGTTATCAATTTTTAATTCGTTCGTATTTTTACAGTAGACGTTTTATATTTTTTTCTGTAGTATGAGAACTTTAAAAAACTACTATTGTAATCCAGTATTCAATCAAAATGTACCCACCTGGATAAATGTTCTACCCGGAGCCTCCACCAAATTGTCAGAACCCGTTCGTTTATTTAAACTAAGCGTAAAGGACTGACTGGAAATTATTAAAACTTACCGGGGTTAAATTAAAGAAAATATTTTAATTTAATAAAATATAATTAACATTAAAAATAAAGATTAAACATGTTTGGCCCAATTAGTGTTTTTAAATTATTAATTAAAGTTTTTAAAACAATTTAATTTTTAATTTAATTATGTCGATCAGCCATTTCACATAATAATAAAATTAAGTAAATAATTAGAAAATCTTACATGCGAGCCTCGCACTGTGCTGTCATGTTTCATTGACTCTGTATATAATTTAAATTGGAATTTTTTAATTAGAACATTAGAATCGCGTACTACTACTACTACACTCTATGCCAACCTATTTTTGAATAAGCTCCAGAAATCTCCCTTTTTAGACTAGTCAAGAATATCGGTCTAAACTGGGACCCCAGACCAGAACTGCAAAATTGTACGACCGTGAACTTTCCTAGAATGGAATGCAGTTTCATCCTGTTAAAATACCTCCTTTCGAATTCTAAGAATTTATTCATCTCGAATATAATAGAATTTTAATGCAGTTTAAAAAATTAGAATATAATTTACAGACTAAGCTAATTTTTTTTGTTTTTTTTTAATTAACCCCTATTATTTTTCATTTATATACGAGTCGCACTCTTATAATTTTAGTAACATATAGAATATAATGTTCTTGGTTAATCCATAAAAAGGTTTGATTTAATTGTTAAATAAAAGTTGTATTCCTTTGTTGCATTTTTATTATTATACTACCGGTTTCCGTTTACGCATCATCAGGCGGAAATAATAATGATTTTATGAGCAATTTAGTGTTTGCATCTGGTATGTGTTAGACAACTGTTTATGATGAGTCATAAACAGTCGCCTAACATAAACTAGATGCAAACCTTAAATTGCTAGTAACATTATTTTTATTTCTGTCTGATGATGCGCGATGTAAAACTGGTAACTTATTAATAAAAATACAGTAAGGAAGTAAAACTTACAAGGAAATAATGAAGTAGACAGATTTAGGTGAAGTATAGGATCCGCTCTGCTTTTCTTTGCTCCTTTCATTACCCTTGATTCCACATGCGCAGGTAACCATAAAAGTAGCACGCTATTGTACTCCGTAAGAGAGTCGAGTTTATTAACGCAGTCTGGAATACATCTCTCCACTTCTGAGGGATTTTGGGTCAGATAAGGTAAAGATTCGTTTATTTCGAACAGCTCTATTAAGCATATGCCAAAATCTTCATTATTTCGGCGTGGCTCCAAGCTGATTTGAAAGAAGGAAGAAAATACCTAACCTCGTCAATTTTTTCTTATAATTATTTTTATTGATAACGTTAATTAGTAATTAAGTTTACATAGTTTTCCTTTTTAATTTTACAGCCCTCAGCATATGTCCAATACGCAATGCCAAAGTTATTTTTTGTTTATCGGTCGTTTGGCAAACACGAAAACCGGGACGAAACTTCTCGATGGTTTAAATCTGTTTGACGATATGCTAAATTTAGTCACTACAACAAATCACGATTGTTACGTCAAATTAATTATATCATCCTTGGATTATTCAGAAAAGGGTCTAGCAAGGTACGTACTGATGAGGTTTTAATTTACTGCTTTTATAAGATCATAGATCCCTTTTATATAAACGAGGGTCCCGCCCGGGTGCTTGGCGCGGTCTTAGAATCGGTGTAATGTGGTATATGTATAACTATTATATTTATGTTGGAAATATGTAATGGGCGATGAATACAGGAATGTCATAAACAAATTTTGAATAAGCCAATTCTAGCAGCATAAAAGCATCTTGCAGTCCTTTAAATGCATAAGAATGGAACTTTAAATTGATACGAATGGAACTTTGGATTCAATAAAAAAATGGAAAAATCGCATGCATGAATTGTATTGTAAAATGATTAAATTATAATATATGTAAATAAAGTGAGAGATCGAATGAAGGACGTGGTAAAGCAAGAACTTGATGTAAGAATAAGAGACAGAAGATATGACGGTGGATTTAAGTACATAATGCTTAAAGGGAGAATACCAAATCATTTGGTGATGAATGAAAGTATGAAGGAAAAAAGGATGGTTGCAAAATATAGGTGTGCGAGCGAGAAAACAAGGGAACCGGAATTGGATGAGTGAGGAGGATAGAAGATGTAGGATATGTGAAAAAAAAAGATGGGAGCACTGGGTAAAGGAATATGTGGAGGAAGAAAGAAGTTTGTCTGAAAATTGGAATAGTTGTATGGGATCGCACGGGAGAGGATTATGGTTAATGAAGAAGATAGTGATGGGTATAAAGAAATAATTCGAAATAAAATAGGGTGACGAGAGTTTCTGGTAGGTTGATAAACGTGTTGGAGAGGTCCTTTCTCTCTCTGTGTCAGGGTTGGAAGAAGTATATGTTGAGTTAATAATAAAAGTATGTATATAGGATTATACTTATTTTATTTTTGTAATTTACTTTTTGTATATATGAAATGTGGTTATACCAATAAAGATCATTACTATTATTATTACTGGGTACATTTTCACACTAGTGAATAAAGAATATAAATGTGGATTAACTAAATCAGCTATTGAATTACTGGATTTGCATATACTAATGTGACTTCTCAGTTCGTGTCAAAATTATCAGCTCGTTGCTGTCTCACATAGAATTTTATTGCTTCTTTTTAGAAATCTGTTGTCATCAGCACTTACCTGTTCCATCGAATCAACGCGCCTGTATGCGACGGAATATCTTCAGATACTGATGCGTGCAGGCGCACCTCGATTCGAGGCATGGGGCTTACGTTTATTGGTTGATCAACTGCGCGACTCAGCACGTGCCATTTCGCGTTCAGCTCTCATCATTCTACATGAAGCGTGCGAGATACATGCATACCTTGTGGAATTAGCGCGTATAGTCGATCCGCTTGAGCTATTAAGTTTGGGCGAGCGCGGCGTATTGTTGCTCATTCGATTTCTATCGGTGGATTCATGTTTCAATGTGCTGAAGCAAAAAGGTTTCGTACAGAATGAGTTGAAGAGATGGAAAGAGTATTTTAATTTAAGGTTTGTTGATTTGTGTTATATGTTGCATTTTATTTTATAATAATTTATTTTTGTGATTGATTTATAGACAGGTTCTGAAGAAAATGATTTATTCATTAATTATTTTGTAGATAAATCTCGTGAATAGATAGTTCTGCAGGGCTTCTACAAATATCACTGCCTGAATATAGGTTGAAGAGATAAAATTGACTTGTTGCACTCTGCGTTGAGTGTGTTATCTGTCCAGTATGTTGACGATCTGTTGTCATTTTTGCTTTTTAATTCCAATATAAATTGAGTATGATTCTTAGTATTTGTCGTTAATATTGGCCTTCTACAAAACTATTGTAACTAAAACTGAAAGGTATGAAAGATATTTAAGATTGCGAAGAATAAACATGGTGTCCTAATTGCTCTAAAAATATTGTGAAAACACAAATCAGCGTATAGTGTAATGAATGGTATTATAAAAAATGCTGCAAAATTCCTGAAAAATTGACATTTCCAAAAGAAAATTGTGAATAGGTTAAAAAGCGAATTGAATACAAAAGAAAATAGTATAAAGAGTGAATTGGTTGTGTACGAGTTGTAAAAAAGAAGAGATTAAAGACGATGGCGAAGCGCCACAGGAAACAGACAGCGCCACCCAACGAAAGAAAGATAAGGCCGTCGGGAAGATTCAAAAGTTGAAGGAAAATTGAAATAAATACCCAAAAAAGAACTATTATGACAAATGTCTTAATAGATGAGCGCCATCCACCGAGAAAACGATAAGATTGGCGGGAAGATTCAAAACACTAAAGATGACTACCAAAGATCTAATATTAAATTTAAGAAGTGACATATGTGAATTGAAAACAGATATAAGTGAAATAAAGGAATTTATGGACTTTATAAATAATTTATGTGAAGGAGAGTAGATTTTGAAAGAGAAAATACCGGCTATAGAATATGAAAAAATTGAAAAGAATGTTATAATAACAGGGCTAGTCAACGGATCAGAAGAAACACACGAGAAAATTCTGATTAAATCATGTATCACAAGAAATAATGCCTAATGATATACAAAACGTACAAATTATACAAAGTCTCAGTCAATAGTGAGAGTGATGTTTAATCAGTTATTCCTAAATGACAACTTCTAATCAATCACAATGCTAAGATCACGGATTTCGTTGACTATAGCAATTTCTTCATTAAACAACCTGTAGTTTGGTGGAAAACGTAATTCTCCTCTATAAAAGGCAATGATATTACATTTATTTGGATTCACACATACGGAGTTCTGAACACAGCAATCGCCAAACATATCTATAGTATGTTGGACTTTTAACGAGTCCTCAATCGTACTGATTGTGGTATATACTTTTAAATAGTCCGCAAATAACAGGAATGATATATTCTTAAGAACACTGGGCGGTTCATTGATCAATAAATTGAATAGTAAAGGACCACTATGCGAGCCCTGAGTTATTCCAGAGGTGACTAATCTAGGTGGTCATATACAATGACCTATCTTCACGTATTGTAAGAAACTTGTTTTGACGTAAACATGGTTAAACATGGTAGAATATAATTGTACGAATGGTAAAGGAGGACGAACATCTATCTATATACATAACTGAGAATGTAACGAGAATAGACAATAATGACACATGCACAATAATAGCCCACTGCTACTCTAACATTAATCAACTAGAATATAAAATTGAAATAGAAGATGTTGGATTTATGGAGCATAGTTTATTAACCTTAACAATAAAAATATGCAAAAGTCGGTTTTTTAGCCTTACTTCTACCACGCTGGCTATTGCGGGTTGGTAGAGAATCTTATTCTAGAGGACTACATTTCCTTAACCTCGACAATACGGTTATACCTCCGTAACTCGGTCGTCAGAGCCTCGTTTGTAAAAGCAGGGTGCACCACGCACAGGGGAGGTTGCCATTTGAGTAGGCGAGGTTATTTGAGTCACATCACTACCCCATTTTTATCATATCAGACCACTATCTCCTGATAACGCACCCCTTTATAGAATTTTCGAATTAGTATTTGCGGATTAGAAATTAGTCTACTCTCATGGAATAATTCTGTTATATATTTTCAACGTGGATGCGTTGTGTGCAAGACAATACCTGAGATTCTATTTGGCTTCGTAAATATTTTGTATTTGGCATGTCAAGTACGGTTGAGAGCCTTCCATTGATTTGTGAGACCTGAAGCAACCATTTCCAATCCTAAAACGTAAAATTGTGTTTAGTTTATAATAATCTGTTCCTTAAAGTCTAATTTTGAATACAAATATGTTTTTACATTTCTTTTTTATACAGGTATGTAAATTTAGTAGAAGGTGATATGTCAGATTCTCTAACATTGCACCAAAGAGGAGATGATGGAAGATACGAGAAGAGAGCCAATTCGACGAGTCATGTAAATAAGAAAGATCTATATTTGCCGCCTCATATTTATGGTCAATTAGCAAAACATCTTGATGGTATACAAATGTTACTGGATACTACCGCCATTCCTGCCCATGTACAGGTAAATACTAGGCTGTAATTATGTTTAATACAAGTGCTCTTTTCTTCCCAGACTTGCAGAATAATTGCTATAGAAGTTTCAGAAACTGCATGTCGAATAATTTTGCGAATCATGTACCCATAAACTCTAGCCTGATTTTGAACGAAATGAATTCCGATAATTCCACTAGACTAAAGTCCGTCCAAATTAGTAACCTTTTCCAGTGGAAAAGGACGCTTCTTGAGCCTCTTGTGCGTTATGCTTGTCCAAATGCAGAAATTTTACTCGTTATCTCCTTGTACAATAACTACGAAATGCTATTCCCTTTAATTTACCTACTTACATATTGACGTTATAATCCCTAGTTTCACGACACTTTAGAATAAAACACAAGACTTTGCAATTGCTAACGTGGTGCGCACCTTTCAGATTTAATCAACATTTATCTAGACAATTAACGGTAATGCATAACACTTAACAATCAGAATTTGTCTTCTATGAATCAAGGCTGATTAAATAAAAGAGTTGCATAAGCTTAATGATCTATTAATATTGATTTGATTATTAGTGCATCCAAAATAAATAACGCCTCATCAAAATAATATTTGTATTCAATTACTATGTGCAAATAGGTTAACGAGCATGGCGTTCAGGTTTGGTCAAGTTATTTATAAAATTATTCGACTCTCAGTTTTGGTCGTTCCTACCATCACAAACTTAATTTAGATCACGCACCGTTACCTTATTAATTCATTTCAATTTATTTTAATTTATCTCAATAAATAAGCTTGTTGGCTAATCAATTTAATTTATTTTATTCAACGAATTCAGAAGAATTATTTCATTATTATCAATTACTGTACTCAACCCCATATCTAACTACCGATACTTATTAAAAAATTTAAGTTATTCAAGATTTAATTAGGAATAAATTATAATTCAATTTGATTCATGATTTTAATTTCACTACACTAACTGAGAGGAATTCATTCTGCAACTTCAAATTTCTTATTACAGCCTATCCATTCCTGTGGAGCTTTTATTACTTTCTTTGACTAGCTAACTACCAAGATTACGATCAATATCTGACTACTTTCTCCATACCAGCTTCGAGGTATTTTACTCACACTTTCATTATATAACTGCAATATTGTTCTTTTCCGAATGGTTCGACGACTTAGGGGACTTGGTTGATCCACCACTAAAGCAATCGTTTAAAATTTAAATAATTCAATGATTTGTCTTCTAGATTCTAGAACGAATAGGTTGAGCAAAGTAGCGTGCCTAAAATTGCTCGAGCTACTCATGAATATTCAAAGTAAATTGGATTTTTTTGATAAATTGTTGAAGTAGATAATGTTTTATTTACCAAAATTTATTAAATATACCTGTAACAAAAATAAAAAG
Organism: Adranes taylori; assembly: GCA_009867245.2. Taxonomy (NCBI): domain Eukaryota; kingdom Metazoa; phylum Arthropoda; class Insecta; order Coleoptera; family Staphylinidae; genus Adranes; species Adranes taylori. The sequence continues at coordinate 12,474 of WYDF02008978.1, forward strand.
AAATCTTTTTCTTTTATTACATAATTTTTGAATATTTAAATTATAACTTAATATTTAATCATTTCTAGTGCTTAGAGCGTGGATTTTGTGATACCGATCAACAAATAATGGAAGTGAAAGCATCATTATGGTGTTTGGGTCATCTGGGTAGTTCATCACGTGGTTGCGAGATACTTAATGCGAAAGGCGTTCTTCGATCAATGATCATATTGGCCGAATCGTCTCAAGTGTACTCTATACGAGCAACAGCTTATTATGCTCTCGGCATAATAGCTACAACAAGACTGGGAGCTGATTCACTTTTTAAATTAAGTAAGTTGATTCCTTGGATTTATGAGCATTGGATACTTACGGACTATGCCCAAAAAAATTAATGTCTTAGTGTCAGAAATTTTTAAGAAATTATTTTCATTGGTTTCTGAACCAATGACGAATTGGAATCGAAATTGTTATTCTGTGTTCGGTTTCTATCATAGTAATGTCATTCGTACCAGCTTCTTAAATTAACCTTTTTATTGATAATAGAAGTGATTGCTCAGATTTTGAAGCGAGGATTTATATCTTCACTTTTTGTATAATAATAATTTAATCGTTTAAAATACAATCCACTGAACAGTCAAATAGCTGAAAATTATTAATTTAGAGCAACAGCTGAGTAGCTATTGTTATGCGCTAGTAGTATTAGTGTTTTATCTATGTACCATTTGCTCTTCACAAGATGAATATAATCGTTGAGTATCTAGATAATTTCGCAGTAATTACTGCATTCTTTCATGGATGATTTCAGGAGGTTTGCGAAATTACTTTTTGGATGTTGTCATAAGTTAGTAACGCACCTGCGGTGAATGTCGATGTTATTTATGCAAATTAAGGTGATTTCCTTATTCCTTTATCGTTATATACGGATGTATTGAGCTATTTTATTTCCTTTCCCTCCTCCAAAATGTGGTTGGTCATCTCTGTGAGTTCTCTAAAGTGAGTCATAGAATTTTAAACTTCGGACACATACACTTTGCATGCTATTTAACTTGGTGGGTATGGTTTGCTAATAATTTTATTTATTTATTTATGCCAAACAGTTACAAAAACCAAAATTGACAAACAAGTATCAAGGTGCAAAGTAAGATATATAGATTTAAGATATATAAATATAAAGTTAAAAATAAATTAAAACAAAATATAACATATACACTAAGTAAAATGTTCTTGTCCAGTAGTATATAATATCAAATGAAAATCATCGGTAATTGGACATCAGGTTTTATTG
>WYDF02008989.1:0-13740 GCA_009867245.2 Adranes taylori
GGTGTATCATTAGCAAATAGGTTAACTTAACATTGTTTAAGAAATTTGGGCATTTCATTTATAAATATAATATAAAGTAAAGGACTCAGCATACTACCCTGAGGTGCACCATGATCAACATTTATATATTTTGAATTTATACCGTTTATGGTTACATACTATTTCTTGTTTTGAGGTACGTTTCAGCCATTTAGCAACACTAATTCCCAGATCCTATAAATTTTCTAATATAATATTTGTGATAGAGGGCTATAGACAAATAATCAATGTTTGAGGTATTTTCACTAGTGATTGGCACTTTACACCAATGATTGGCATATGTCACTGACCCAATTATGAGGCCTGCGTGTAAATGCTTTTAATAAGCCACGGCCAAATAAACTCTTTTCTAAGCTGGTTTGTTGAAACGTTAATAGTATCCTCATTATCTGTTTCGTTAGTCGTTTTATCCAAACGCTTGGAGTAGTCTAATTCATCAGCATTCCAAGGTAATAGTCCAGTTGCACGAAAATCATTGTTGATGATATCAGATTTCAAAAACTTTACTGCATTTCTACGATTGTCGCGAAATATTTTCTCGTTACTTCCGTCGAAGGTTTTTTCTCCTCCATGCTCGAATTCCATCTCTCCAATATCTTTTCAAAGGTTTAAAACATGATAGAGTCGCAATAAAGAAAATTAAGACAATCGGAAGATCGGTGCAAAGTTTGATAATTTCATAACTTACATGAGTTTTGTGACAGCCAACAAATAATATAACAGGAAATTTAATTTTTGTTTTACTAAATCTTTATAAAAGATGTCTTCAATGTATTCATTAAATTCTGTTTAGCGGCTCCTCTACCCACCTCATACATATTTGTTGACCTTTTTTGGCAATTACCTTATCAGATTTTGAGCACAAGAATGAAAGCAAATATAATATTTGATTGGTTATTGTATCTGAATTATTGTACCTCTAGTGTTAATATAGTCTCATCTCTATAGTCTCGACTTGTATAACTATAGTATCGACTTATGGACTCGATTTGACTATAGACCCGACTCTCATCTCCATTATAGAGTAAACTTTCAAATATTTCTTTTTCCTTTAAATGGTAGAATACCATTTACGTACATCATATATTACTGCTAGATTTATTGACTGCTTCTGCAGTTCCTTTGAATAAATAAGGATATCTTTACAATAAAATTATATACCAAGCACGCCCGAGAGTATTATTTATAAAATGAGTTTCCCGAGGATTGTTTTTAACAAAACGTTGCACAAAAGAAAGAATAACAGTTTTCCGCTGAGAAAATATTTCGTTGGAATTTGAAGTAGCCAAGCAGATAAAGTCTCTGCCTCCTTTCGTTTTATTACAGTTTGAGGCCCAAGTTCTACATTTTTAAACTTCCTACTCATCCGAAATTGTAAGGTTAATTTAGGAATATTATATTTTTTACATGTATTATTGATAGATGAATCGTGACAAATATCTTGCAAAGGCTTGCTTTATATCTTCTTCTTTGTATGTTTGCACACATTGTGTTTTATCTTTCAGTTTTGGTCCAAAACAATTTAAAAATCAATTTAAAAATTAGGAAATCGTCTTCTTATATTGGAGTTGAGTGTACACTATTTTATTGCCTTAAGAAGTCAAAATACACTTTCGACTATCTTTATAAGAACAAAAACTATTATAGTAAAAATTTAGTAATAGACATACACATACATTAAAACATGCCAATTACTGGATTATTGGAAAATTCCATAAGTTATCATTTATTAGCCCCCATGCCAATGATTAAAATATAACTGAAAAATGATACGATAGTTGGCACTGAAATGAAGTTTTTGTTATTTTAGTGAAGGTGATGAATTGTATTTTTGTGTAATTTATATCTAGGGCGCCAGGTCAGTTTAATGTGAGACCGCACGTTGGAACCTGATCTTGTTGTTCCTCCAGTCCTCAGTGGTTTACTGAGGGTACGGGCAGCTTCGAGTCTAGCAAGTATTACATTAGTTTTCTTTCTTATGGGCAGCTGAAATTAACTTAATGCTGATGAGTGAATCAGCATTAATGATTTAACAAAATACGTCTATTGTTCTTCAGACAATATAAATAGAGAAAGAAATATCAGTGCACCAATAAATGTAAATGTATAAATGTTAAATTAAATTGATGGCACAGGTGGTTAAATTAACAAAACAATATAGACAAGCGGTTTATATCAAACAGTACAAATGCATAATAATAATTAAAAGCGGTGCATATAAAGATATTCAAATGTGCGATGATAAAATAATAAAGGAGTAACAATACGAAAAGCATGTACAAACAGTCAATAATACATTCAGGAAGGTGAAAGGCAAATCTAGCAAATCTAGCTATCCTGGAATCATACAGCCACATAGCGTCGACGTTGGTGTCCAACACCAATGTAAGCCAAAACTATTCACTCTAGTGTAGCGATATAAGGAATTATTGCGCAAAACCTCATAATACGTCGTCGTTACTATAGTCGGGTGATTTAGACCAGAGTAAGCCAGAATTATACACTCTACTGTATGGATGTACGGAATTTAGGTGCACCTCGTACACCTCGTAATACATCGATGTTGCTGTTGTCGACTGACTAAAACCAGCAAAAAAGATAATTAAACAGCCCAGTGGAATAACCACTGTAAGACAAGTAACACCTAGTTCTTGTCTTACTTCGATGTTACTATAGTCGGGTGGTAAAGCCTGCATAAGCCAGTATTATACACTCTAGTGTATGGTGCAGGAAGAAATAAGTATGTAACGCCTCGTAATTCGTCGACGTTAATTTAAGTTTAAAGGGAAGTAGATTGGTGATGGGTTAGGAAAAGAAACTAAGCTATTCAATGTACATTCAACTCAATCAAGTAGTATACTATATAAAATCGCTCACCAACTCTGTTACTATCTCGACGACTGTCGCTTCGCCTATCACCTGGACTTGGCTGCCTCGGCTTGGCTGCTTTGGCTGTCCTGATGGCTGCTGCTGCTCTGCGGTTAGTCTTCGAGTACGCAAAATTGGAACTAAATTATTTTGATAAAAATCTCGCTACTTAGAGGCGGGAGCCTTCGCTCCGTTATATAATTTTTACTCTGTTATATGGGTCGCATGGTGTCAGTCACACGTCATTTATTACGTGACACGGTCTCTTCACACAAATCTCTGTATGTAAATCTCGGTATAATATTCCTGTCTTAACGACATTCCCACGGGTTACAATGGAACGCAGTACGAGCAGTGGTAATACACAGCCTAACGCATATCAGTTTGGCTGTGTATCAGTTTGGCTCCATGTTAAAACGTAAACACAGGTACCAGTGGAACGAGCGGACAATCTATATGCATTTCACTCATCTGAAGGATCATTAGCACATACAGCATATACATACAGAGCTAGCGTGCATAAACCATCATACACATTTTAATACATATGGCCAAGCAACCAGCAGTACATCTCTCTCTCTCTCTCTCTCTCTCTTGCATGTAACATACGCTAAGCGTTGTGCAGGACGCCAACTCCTTCAAATATTTTCAATATTTATAAATAATAAATGCGTTTTAGTTCATTATTATCTTTCATATACGTATAGGTATAGGAAAGATATAGGATTAATGTTTTGGCAATTTTTTCTGTTTCACCTTAGTACGTTCACCTTAGGTTACCTCATTTGGTTTGGTCATCAGGTTTAAATCGATATGTCCACTTGCCCTTAAGAGATCTATTCCTGGAACCGTCCTCTTACTCTCTTATACGGATCTCATGATGCCAGTCCCGTTCGATTGAACATAATTCCAGCGTAGGTGATCCTATCTTACAGCGGAATTGATTTAGCGGGTTGAGTTTAGCTTGGGTAATACGTTACGCGCAATTTTTGCGCCCCAATTGAAAAGAAGTTTAGAGAATTTTGAATTCATCGGTTGAGAGTTTGGGTTGAGTTGCATAATGTCCAGAAATATCGCTAGGAACCATTGGGAGCTGTTTAAATTGCTAGTGATATTTGTTTAAAATTTGAACCGGGTGTCGCAGAGCGTAAGGATCTAAAATAGAATTGATTTTCTTGTAGAATTTTATTGGTTTCAAGAGCATCTCATAGCCATTATCGTTTAGTAGTCATTATCCTTCCGAAAGTTTGATGTATCACATTAAGGAGTGTGATTGGACAATTTGACAAAACGATTCGTGGGTCGCTTTTTTGGTTTGAGAATCATGACTGTTAAGCCAGTTTTCCATTGCACTGGGATGTGTCCTAATAAGAGACATTGGTTAAAGATATCTCGAAGTAGTTGAATTATTACAGCAGGAATATTTCTCTGGATGCGGCGGTACAGATGCGGAATTCCGGGGACAGATGATCAATTATTCACGCTTTGTTTCTTTTACTGAGCTGTGAGCTTCCATTGTAGTTTCTTTGTTGTTGATGAACACTAACTCCTCACTTGTGCATTTGAACATTCGAAAGGCACATTCTCCTCTGTTGTATTTTTAATTGTTTTACAGGTTCCATAATATTTCTTTTGTTTCTGTTTTACGAGGGAGGTACAGAACTATCAAATAACGAAGCATGATCGTTACAAACAACAGTGTGGGATTTTTACCCACTAAACTCATGGGAATTTCCTGAAGCTTTTTGGGGGGGTTCCCGCATACCGTTTATGATTCGTACAGATGGATAAGGAAATTTGTTCCTTTATTGTCTAGAGCAGTAGTTTCTTGTCCCGCTATGGGAGCAAATAGTTTAGTGGGTGATTATATTATTTTTAGCGTTACGCCCTTGGGGATATTTGGACTGAAACTGCTTCGTAGACGATCGTAAATTGGTGTCGCCGAGCAGTGTTTTTATAATATGTTACTGGGAAAACGATAAAGAAGCCTATTGACCTTCCGTAGGATTCTTCGTTCACAGATAACTAAACTGTGGAGTACTTAGAATATAGAATTAGAATTGATTTAGAATATAGAATTGATTTGTAATCAGTAATTGATCTAGTGTTGATATTATAGGTATCTTGGGGCGTTTTAGAGTAACAGCCCCGTAATCGTTTTTTTAGGGCAGATATTCTATTGACTCGTTTTCTAACTCTGGAGAGGGGTTGTTTCAGATTGGAGCTCGAGTTGAACGTTTCATTGAATATAGTTCCGCGGTAGGTGATCTCATCTTGCAGCGTGATTGATTCGTTCCAGAGCTGGAGGCGAATATCTTTTTTGTCTTGTTGGCGTTTTTTAGTGTGAATTAGATATTGAATAAGGATAGCTGTGTTTCGCTTGGGTGAGTTGTGATGCGCCATTTTGAGGCCACATTCATAAGGCGTTTAGAGAATTTTGACATTGTTGTCTAACAGTTTGGGTTGATTTGTGACAGGCCCATAAAGCTCTATTATCTGTGTATAGAGCAGGGTGTCAATTTGAGGCCCTAGGAATCGGTATGTCATATCAGATTATTACGTGCAATAATGGGGCAAGACGTATCCTTGCAGAACTCTCGCTTAAGCGTGGCTAGTTCTAGAAATAACGTCTGCTATATTTATTTGAGTGTTGCGATTAGATAGATATGACTGGACTAGTTTTGTAGATTTATGGCGAAACATTTTTAGAGTATGGTGTTTGTGACTGAGTCGGAAAGCCGGATGACGGTAAGAAATATTGCTAAGGAGCACTGGGCGCTGTTTAAAGCGCGAGTGATATGTGTTTGAAATTTGAAGAAGGCATCGTAAAGCGTAAGATTCTAAAGCAGATTTGGTTTTCTTGTAGAATTTTATTGTTTTTAAGAACATGTCGTATTCGAGTCGTCACTATTCATTCGAAAGATTTACCTATCACATTAAGGAGAGTGATTGGGCAATTGGACGAAATGTTTCTTGGGTCTTCTCGTGGCTTGGAAATTATGAACTTTAAACCAGTTTTCTGTTGCACTGGCAAGTATCCTATAAGAGACTCAGAGACATCGGTTAACGATGTTTCGAAGTAGTCGAATTGCATGAGCAGAAATATTTCATAGGATGCGGCGGTTCAGATTATCGAATCCGCGGCGGAGATTTTTCCACACTTAAGTGCAACGCAGATTTCTCCAGAATTTCGTCATTATCAGGAAACTCTTAGATTGATGTATAGCGATCACTTAGATTTTGGACGTAGGAATTTGAATTGTTTAGGAATTTGTCGGCAAAGTTAGAGTTATTTGGAATTTGGTAAGCAGATTCTAAGATGTCGGCAAATTAGTTTGCTCCTTCTAGTGGATTATTTATTATTTGACTTTGTGGATTTGTTAAATGTGATTTGAAGCTTTTTTATCTGTAGGGCGGTGAAGCGGGTTGCAGAAGTTTTTACCGTTGCGGCAATCGAGTTACGAGATGACTCCGTTCCAACACTCGATCGCTGTATGCAACTCAGTATGCATCTCGATCTCTGTTTTTTTGTTATACGTAGGAAATGGAGAACCAATAGTGCTTCCAACAGTGTGGGATTTCTATCGCACTAAAACTCCACTCAACATTGGGATTGTATATTGTTGCGAGATTGGAGGGTTTATTTGAAGGAGGCTTTTGGATTTATCACCTTCCTCAGCCTGGAACTGGTAATGAATGAAATATTTTTAGAAATTGTGGTAAGCTGCTAGATTGCAAAGAAGATATACGCTATGGCACTCGCCTTACAGCCAAAGAAAACCTTGGCTATAGTATGGTCAACTGATGAGAGAGTTCTGTTTAATGGAGTGAACTGATTTTGCTGGTTCCAGTTCTATTTTCTTAGCTGCGAAAAAGGGTGTTAGCTGACTTTAAGCAGCAAATGAGGATCTTGTGGAAGGGAGAATTTGTTTTTTGTTTTTATTCAATTTTTTTCCAAAGTGTATATTTTTCTATTTGTTTTACAAAACGAGATATATAAATGCAATTTTAGTTTTGCATGATCACATACTCCGAACTTTACACACCGGTTCTTGTAAAATTGGTTAGCCGCTTAAACATGAAGCGCTCTTTCATAAAGCACAATAAACAAACAGTTAACTTAAAACACCCTGTATGTTAGAAAATTGACCGTTAAGTTATTGTAAAAAAACACCCGGTATAAGTATTAAAAATTTTTATTTAAAAAAGTGTTTTAAATTAAATAGAGTATTTGTTTTTTGTCTCTTTTGTTTTTATTCAATTTTTTTTAAATATTATTTTTCTTATTTTTTAATTATTTTTCCTTTCTATTTTTTTATAATAAAGGCGTAGAAAGCATCTAACGGAAAGGGGATTGATTCTATGATATTTTTTGGAGATCCTCCGTTGGAAGTTATCCGTAAATTTCTCCATAAAAGCTTATAACTACTTTTCAATAAACTATTTAAAGTGCATTTAAATACAACGTACAGTGTATAACCCAACAGCACAATTAAATCATAATTATCTATGACATAATTTATTAAGAAAATTTATGAATTTCCTAAAATCTACAAACATCTAATCATAGGACAGTTGCGGACTGCTCAGATGATTTCAGTGATGACAAGGGAGGAATGACTTTGCTTCAACAAGAAGGCCCAGGACTACATAATCAGTTTTTTAATGATTTAATTTTTGTTTAATATTTACAGATAAAATTATTTAAATTTTGAAAATCAAGATCCGCCTCTGACAATAGACTTATGAATTTGGAATAGTGCCACTTTCAAACTTATTATATGTTATACCTTGGAAGTGGTGTGAATTTTGTTTTATATTTCTAAATCAGCTCAGTCGATTCCACAATTAAATATTTTAAGAGAAATTGTTCCAAAGTTTATATTTTTTTATTTGTTTTACAAAACGAGATATATAAATGCAATTTTAGTTTTGCATGATCACATACTCCGAACTTTACACATCCGTTCTTGTAAAATCGCTTAGCCGCTTAAACATGAAGCGCTCTTTCATAAAGCACAATAAACAAACAGTTAACTTAAAACACCCTGTATGTTAGAAAATTGACCGTTAAGTTATTGTAAAAAATACCCGGTATACGTATTAAAATTTTTTATTTCAAAAAGTGTTTTAAACTAAATTGAAAGAGCATTACACTGGATGTTCAACAAAATTGATTTGAACATTGGCCTGTCTTTAACAGTTTAATTTTTAAATTCCAAACTCGGCAACGTTGCGTCTTATTGAGGAGAGAACAATGGAACTAATTGAATTAGGTCCATAGCAATAAATATTATGACGCATTTCCGTTATCTTGGATTTAGAAGGACACAGAAACATTAAATGTTGTATCAACATCTGGAAAAAATATAGACTTACTCATGGGCGGATCTAGAGAGGAGCGGAGATGTGGAAGCGCACTAAAATCATTCAAATTTGCCAAGAAATATTAATTTTGAAATCATTTCAAGCTATGCTTATGTATACATTAATTTAGAATCACTAGTTTCGAAAAATTACAAAATTGTAATTTTATATTCTCACCGAAACTAGCATTAAAGGAGTTTGATCCAAAAATGCTTTAAAGAAGTTTAGAAACAAATCGATCCTTTTTGTTTCTTGTTTTAGGATCAAGATGGAGAATCAACAAATGACTACCCAGTAAACTTCACCAAACTTCGCATTAGAATTGTGTAAATTTGGAGTTTATAGAATTTATTGAAGGAGGCTTTAGGATTTATCATCTTCTTCAGCCTTTCACTAGCAGTAAGTGAACAAATTACAGATAATATCGATTAGCTAATATCAATATTATCTGTAATCTGTAATAGCTTGAAGGGAAAATATGCTTTAGGGTTTGCTTGACAACCAAGAAAAACTTACAAAGCATTGGCCATAACATTGTAAACTGGTGAGGGGAATTGGTTAAATGGGGTGATCTTATTTTGTTCTTTGATTTTGTGTACATCTGGTTTTACTGTGCAAGCATATGTTTGTTCATATGAAATAGGGATTAAGGATATTGCGAGACAATGTGTTTGAATTTGCCTTTTATTTGTTTTTCGAGTTCTTTTTTCATTTTCAGTAATTATTGTTTTTGGTCTTTTAATTTGTATGTAATATAAAATCGTTTAAGGAAAAGAAGGATTGATTCAAGGATATCTTGAGATCTCCACATGATGGTTTGTTCAAATTAGCGGATGAGGGAAGGTATGTCTGGCAGTTTACTGCAATAGCAACTCGCTTTTCAGGCGGAGCAAAAGGTTTGATGGGCTATCAGTTTGTATTTTTCGTCACGTCGAGTGGAATTGGACTGAAGAGATTCCAGACGAGTTGTGATCTTCACACAGGAGTGATCTCGGAAATTGATATTGTACCCTGTGAATTTTACCAAGTATTCTTCGTTTACAGGTTGTGGGTCTATGCGCTTGTGCATTTGAAAGAGTGGAGTATAGAATAGCTCTGTAGTCTAAGTTATGTACGTCTGAAAGATTCTTAGTATGTGGAGTCCAAATTAGCACGGCTACGCACCCTAGAACGAGTATTGTTTAGATCAGAATTCTAGTTGAAAGTTTTGTTGAAGCTGAGCGCCTAGCTGTTGTAGCTGAGAACTAGGCGCGATTTTATTCTAATATGATTAGAACGTTGAATGAAGATGGCTTGAGTTTTGCTAGGATTTGGTCTATTGCTTCATTTTTGTGCCCATTCCGAAAACTCAGGAAGAAATTTATGCAAATGACGGTTAGCCGTTTCTGTCTTATGGGTAGATGTCCAGATCATTAGTATATAAGGCACATTGAGTTTAAGGAGTTGTTGGAGGTCATAGATTATAACAATACAAAATGTACAAAAGAGGAGCGCGGACATAACCTTGAGGTACGCCAGATTGAAGGTGTATAAGTCTGGAGAAAGTATCTCCAGACTTTAGTTTTGGTAGTACCCTTTGATAGATATGACTGGACACTTTTCAGTGTTTTAAGGTGGAAGACATAGGACTTGTGGAGTTTACTAATGAGCTCAGGATGCCAGGCAAAGTCAGAAGCATGAGAAATATCTGGAAATACTGCCAGAGTACAATGGCCACTTTTAATGCACGTGTTACAACTGTTTGAAATCTGATAATAGAGTCCATTGTAGACCCAGATGCTCTAAAGCCGCATTGATTGTCTAAGCGATTTTGGCTGATTTCTAGACAGTTTTCTAGGCGAGGTGTAAAGATTCTTTTGAAGGTTTTTCTTAAAACGTTGAAAAGTGTAATCTGATTAGGGTGTTTAGTAATGGATAACTTTCAATAAGTTGCACACGAACCGGTAATACAATTTGAGAAGCATCACCTATATAACAACACCTCCGTGCAACCTAACGATATAAAGTTTGTGAAATAGGTCACTTGATTAAAATCCACTCTCAGAGGACGTTCTGGAGGCTGTCATACTAAAACTCTACATCACACCTACAAAACCTATATTAGGCCACCGATAGACTATAGAGCTGTTCTATATTCTACTCTTTATAACGCGCAAGCACACCAACTTACTACCTGTTAACGACGAATACTTCGAAAAATTCACAGGTTGCACTTACAATTTCCGATTGCCCTACTATATGAACACTGCACTGCTGAGCCTATCACAGATCGTCTAAAATCCCTACAGTCTAAATATCCGACTCGATGTGATACAGAAAACAACCCAATAGCCTACCAAAATCTTCATTTTGATTGGAAAGCCAGGCACCACCGTAGCAAACTGCCTCGCAGACCCTTCCCACATCCTCCAGGTTGAAAAATCCAAATCATGTAGGAACCTCCTGAGGATCTCCAAGATATCCTTGAATTAATCCCAATGTCCCTAAGATGATCCATACACCTGTATTATAAAAAACCCTACACCTGTATAGAAAAATAATTAAAAAATAATAAAAATAAAATATAAAAACAAAAAAAAAACAAAAAAAAAGAAGACAAAAACAATCACTCTTCTACAACAACCTTAATTTCTATTGCTGGTCAACTAACACCGACTTGTGCAGCCAATCAAAGACATACATATACAAGCCCACCAGCAAATCAGCTCACCAAACTAAACCAAACTTCCTCATCAGTTGACCATGCTATGGCCAAGATATTGCAGGTTCTCTTGGCTGTAAAGCGAATGCTATAGCGTATACCTTATCTGCAAGCTATCAGCTTACCAAAATTCTAAAAGCATTCTAGGTCACTTAATCAGATTTATGTTCATTCTTATATTATTAAGCGATCTGACATAGACCGGACGGGGGAGGAGTATCTATTTCAAAAATACTTTTAGTGTTAAAATTTGTAAATATCTAACTAAGTAAGATACTGTTGAAAATTTATGGATCCTTTGTAAAATTAATGGTATTAATTACGCAACAGGTGTAATTTATCGACTTCCAACACAACCAATTGGGGCTTTCTTGACGAACTTCGATAAACTCCTTTCGGAAATAATTCCATCTTGCGATATGGCTGGGTGACTTTAATATTAATGTTCTTGACGCGAATGGCGCAAGCACTAAAAAATTAGTTACTATTCTTGACTCACATGGCTTATCGCCGCTTATTCATGAACCCACCCGAATGACTGCCTCTTCCGCTTCAGCTATTGATATTATATTAATTACTGATCCAGAGCTGGTTAGGGGCTCCGGAGTTCAGGTTGTTGAAGTGGCTGATCATTGTCTTACAATCTGTGATCTATCCACAAAAACAAATAAAGTTTGTTTCAAAACTTACAGGGACTTTGGAGTTTTTAACTATGACATTTTCTATTCTCACTTAGTGATAACTCCTTGGCATGATATCCTGTATTTACCTGATTTAGATGAATAATTTTCGATATGTAGCGAATACATTTCAATGTTATTTGATGTCCTTGCCCCTGTTGTTACTTCAAGATTTCACCGACTTTATGCTATCAATAATCACAAACCATGGATTATTGATAGCATAAAGTCGGTGAATGCTCTGAAGGATAAAGCGCTTGTCAAATATAAAATCTCCCGTGATCCTAACCACTGGCAAGAGCATAAAATTATTCGGAATTACGTGACCTCGTTACTTGAATGTGAACAAAGGGCCTATCGCAAAAACAAACTTAAATGCAAGGGAGTGCAGTATGGAGAGAGCTTAATAAATTAAAAATTTATTATAAAGATAAACCACAATTACCTGAGGAACTTGATTCAGATGAAGTCAATAAGATTTTTTCTAGATCCTTATCTCTACCACAATCGGATCTTGATACTCGATTAAACATAATTTCCTTTTAACAAGCTCTTACAGTATTGAACTTATCTAATCGTACCTTATATAACCCATATAATTAACTTTTGTTTGGAAACTTGACGTTTTCCCAGTATTTGGAAAATGGCGGTTGTTACACCTATTGCAAAAAAGATTGAAGTTGAAACGATGAATGACTTGCGACCTATATCTATATTGCCCACATGATCAAAAATCCTTGTAAAGATTATTGATAATCAAATACGTGACCATCTAAATAGATTCAATCTACTTCCTGTAAACCAGTCTGAATTTCGTCGAATCATAGTTGTAATACTGCTCTTCTAAACGCGACTATCCTGCTAAAAAAATATTTAGGTGGTAGGCAACAACGAGTTTCTTTTAATAGAAGAAGCTCTGCAAGGACATAAATTATCAGAGGCGTACACCAGGGTTCCAATTGCGGCCCTCTCTTGTACACTCCACATAATTTTTAAATGTCTTCTAGAAGGTTAAAGGACATGTATTCAGATTATACTCAGATGTATCATATGTTTGATCCAAATATGTCTACCCATAGTATAGCTGAACTCAATCTACATTTATAAGCTATAGTAGAAATTGCAACAAGGCATGAATTTGTAATAAACGCTTCCAAATCAACCTCTATTTGGTTTGAAAAACTTAACTTAGGAAATAATAGCAGTTCTCAATTAATTGTTAATGATGTACCAATTAATAATTACACTCATGTTAAAAATCATGGTTTAATCATGGACCAAGAACTTCGCTTCAGAGCTCACGTCGACAGTCAAATCAATAAATCTTACGGTATGCTAAAAATATTATATCCCTCTAGGCCTAGGCATATACTTGATATTGAAACAAAACGATTACTCTGCGATTCTCCTATATTGAGTAATTTTAACTTCTGTGATAATATTTATGGTCCATGTATTGATGAATCAACAATGAGACGTATTCAAGTGGTTCAAAATTCGTTTTTAAGACCATGTTTCGGTATTAAAAGATGTGACAAAATATCACATACTCTCTTACATCTTCTCAAACTGGCTCAACATGTCTGTTCGTAGAATCTAGTATTTTTAAAAAAGTAATTGATTTTAAGATTCCTATTTATGTATAAAGTAAAATTAGCTTTCAGACTGATGTACATAATATAAATTTTCGACGTAAAAGTAAATATAGGATATCACTTCCAACACATCGAACTACTAAATTCAAATGCTGCTTCTCTTATCAGGCCTCAGTACTGTTAAATAAATTATAGACGAAACTCACCTGCATGAACGATAAAACATTTAAATAGAAATACAAAAAGTACCTTTTGACCATCAATGTTCCGAAATCATTTATTGATCACTTATTATTGTTCTTCGCCAGCATATATATTAATGCCATTGGCCATCTATATTCTACTGCCCTTCTCACCTTATCTTCTCTTCCAAATACGTTTTATTCCATCTAAACCTTTTTTTTCGACTTTTTTTCTCTCTTCTCCTTTCTTTACTTAGTACTTATTCTTATAAACATTCTATTTCTTCTTATTACTATTACCTGTTACT
>WYDF02009000.1:0-27128 GCA_009867245.2 Adranes taylori
ATATTTGGGAGAATAGATATCGTTGCAATGTTACAACCAGAAATTAATTAATTATTAATTTAATGTTAAGATTCCCCCTAGTATGAGATCAAAACTTGCATGACTATCGAAAGAAGATTGTTTCTGCATCATTATATTTCTTAATCAACCTGCATTCAAAATATAACATCGGCAGCGACTGCCATTAATAAATATTCATCAAATCATCGTTCCCCCTAGATTTCCTACTGTCCTAATGGGTCGGTAATGGGTCTCCTAATGAGTCGGAGCCTACCATCGACCATCAAACTATTGTCGATGGTACGCTCCTGCCCTGCCGCGTCCGCTATGCAAATACAGCAGCACTAAAAACCATCCGTGCTTGTGAGCAGGTTATCCGGGGTCCCCTACAGGCACCTAGCTACTAAATATTGGACTTTAAATTGCCTTTCACCGGGTATCTATCTAGCTAGGTCATCCTCCAGAATAGGCTTTCGCTTCCATTGTTTCCATAATCTAATCACTGTTTATTACTCTCAGGAACTGGTCTAGTTTTTGATGTATAGCCTGCTAGGCTACCTGTAAAGGAAGACCATTCAAGGGGGTATAGAGAGCTCCCTCCAGTTATCCTCCTCTGATCCTTGTCGTAGATATCTGAAGCGGATATATACCGACGATAGCTTCACTAGAAGAAGAAGAAGAACTTACTGAGAAATAATTACTAATTTCATACAGTTGGACAATTTGAATACTTATATGACATTTACACCTTCAGAGCTTTTTGCACGTTCTTTGAGCTTTGGAGTAACTCTTATATAGTCATAAAAACATTTTGAAAAATTGAAGTAAAATATCCACAAATGAAATTTTCTCGCGCTGAAAAAAATTGTTGCTACACATTAAACTATACATAACTCATATAAACAACTTGTTTTGTAGGATAATAACCTTTAAAGTTGTGCTCGGATCTGCGAAGAGGAAATTTAAAGGATAATGTACGATCTTGACCTCGCAAGACATTAAATATTCCATCGTGGTCAGTACTTAATATCTGAATCCACTTCCGAGAAGCAAACCTTAGGCAAAAGCGTAGTCGTAATTAAATTCAACTTAAGCCTTTTTATGTTCTTGGATATTCAAAGTAATTAATTTATACCAATTGTTTCAAAATTATCGAAACAAGAGAATAAATTTTCTTATAAAATTTATCACTTATTTTGAATATTTATAAAAGGTTGTAATTATCTAACTAAAGTACTAGATTGTTCATTCAAGGATAAACAGGGGTAAATTACTGAAGAAAATTTCTAATTAAAATTCATTATTTATTTTATTTTCTTGTTAAATCTAGCTAATTGAATTTAGATTTTTTTAATTCTTTTTTAATAGTCATTGCCGTTCAAAGTTATAGTCGTTCAAAAAAATAAAATTAATATAGAAACAATATAAAAGTATTATTATGAGACTAAATGTAATATGTTGACGGCTTACAATTCCCATACGGGCTTTCAATAAATTTTAATATATTAATTTCATAACGCATACTTTATGTAGACATCTTTATATAGTTTTTATTTTATCTAGATATCGATTATCAGCATAACTATAATATTTCATTGAACTATTTTGCTATGATTAATCTTCTTTAACATCGTTTGAATTTACACCTTCTTATTATTTTTTATCAATACGTGACATTAATTATTTGAACTATAAACAGAAGTTGATTCCTTTTTTGTTTTTATAATTAATTATTTGTAGAAATGAACAAGTAAATTTTTAGCGTTATTACTAAATACCTCACGTCTTATTTTGACTTAATCTTAATTTCCATGAGGTACTGCAATATATCTTCATAGATTGCGCAGTACTATAAAACAATTAATTTAATTAAATTTCTATTAAATTAAATATTTAAATTATTAAGGGCAAATCGATAAATATAACCAGTCCAAATTTTAATTTAAATTCTTATTTAATTATTTAAGTTTAATTTCTTGTTTAAATCAAATTCTTTTAATTATTCTAACATTCTTTCCAAGCTGCCACAATTGCGGTAGATTTTAAATTTATTCTCCCTATTGTTCCTAGATCATTTCTTACATTAGCCGCAGGAACGATAACGACGATAGCATAAGCTATGCTTCAAATATTAAAGATAGTTAGCTTACGGCATAAAATTACAAACCAAAAAACGATCAAAGCTTTAGAGAAGAAACTAACCAAACTTAGGAGATACCTTTGCTGAATTTTGCTGAAACTGCATTCAACATTCCCTAACTTGTATGTTATTTATATTGCGGATATGTGGTTCTGACTACGCTTCCTATAAAACCGTCACTGAATATTATGTATTAAAAATGATCACTAAATAAAAGTTTGCATACACGTAATGTTTACTACATTAATATTGTATTATACGAGGCATCGAATAATGCCATCTACAGTTTAAAAAATATTCCTATTAAATTTTAAAATACACATTTTTTGTCATCATCGATTATAGAATTTTGTACTATAATTTAAATATTACCTAAGTAGGTGATAATTTCGAAAATTGTATATAAGAGAAGAATATAAGAAGAAAATAAGTCAATTCGAAAAGAAGTTAATTCGTCCAAATGCATAACACATAGCTGATACAATACATTATTGTGTATTCAGCGAATAATTCAAAATATAACATTCTAATATATGCAAACTTACATACAATCAACGTTTAAATAGAAGATTTTAAATATTATTTGTATAGGCATTCATAGCGTAACGGTTGAGTATCGGATTCGTAGTTCGATGCAATGAGACCTTACGTCTATATTTGGAATAAGAAAAGATGTTGATAACAGCTATAATCTATGCCAGAAACACGTGTCCACCTTGCCTCAATTTTTACAACTAATTCTTATAATCTTCTTTTCATCATAATTTTCGAAATTATCACCTACTTACTTCAAATTCATCTTACCGCATAAATGTAAATACTACTTACATTCTTTAATAAATATTATCTATTTCCAATATACAATATATAAATTGCTACATATAATACGTTAATAATTAATATTATGAAGGAAAATCTACACCTCGTATTTCAATAACCTATTCAGACTTAATAAGATTTTCGAAGGAAATTCAACACACTCAAGGAAAACTCATCAACAACTTTGGGAATATTATACGTTGTCCTTGTTGTGTCAGTTATCGCTTTTCCAAATTATTTAATTAGAGACTCTAAGAAACTCGTTAATTAGATCAATTTCTTGACTTGTTTGATGGTAACGATTTATATTGTCCGATTATATGTTTCGGATGTCACAGCAAAAGGATTATACAATCGATGAACGCTACATACTACAATAATAAAATAATATTATTTATAACTTTTAATTTGAAAATTCGTGGAAGGTACCGCCACCCCATTTGTCATATACTGGAAGTCATATGTTTTATAATGTTTTGCGTAAGGCACAAGTTAATCTATTTAGTTTTGATTGTCATCTTATAGCTCGTCTATTAAATTCAATTAGCACAATAGTTGTTTAGGGTAATCATTGATTAGCATAGAAACGTGCAGATTCGACAACATTAAAATAACACACATTACTTGTTTTGTTTATCTTTCATTCACCATATAGATATATACTACCTATAGGTATATGAAAGATATAGGATTCATGTTTTGACCATTTTTCCTCTTGCACCTTAGTATGTCTCTTGTATTGAAATTATTGAAATCCGTTAATACGCAATTCAAAGGCTGGTCATAGGGAACAATTGTTCATATTCACTTTCAGTGGAGGTGCGTACGTTCGTACGGATGTATGTTCAAAATTTTCTCTTTCCGTATGGTACGGATCTCGATGAAATTCGGCAGATAGGTAGACTGAATCCGCAGAACGCTATATCCCATTTTTTTTATAAATCCAATATGGCGGACAGGAGCCATTTTCCTTGTTCAGAAATTTCGTATTCAAATTAGGAGGCTGAAATTTTGCATACATAGTACCTTGCATTATGCGTCGAATAAAATAGTCCCATAATGTCAAATTGTATAGGAAGCGGTGTTGCCATGTTTGCAGGTTTAACAAACTTTTTGAAATATATCAGGGACGATAAAAGATAGTACAATCTAATAAACTTTATTGTATAGGTTACATAAAAGCCCTCCAATCTTATTTGAGACATTAATTTTCAAAAATCACAATTTAACATATATACAGGGTGTTAGTTTGTTGCTAAGTTTAGGCTCCATTTTCTCGAAAAGTTTCGCAATAATTGTTTTTTAAATTTCTAAATGACCCCGGTGCTCGTCATATCATAGCACCGGAGGAATTTGAACTTGAAGAAAACGTGTGCTACCCTAAATATCGCGGTTCCTATGAAAGCTGGAAGAAAAATAAAACTTAGGGGACGCATGTACGACTAAGGGCCTCGATTTTGCCTGTGTGAGCAACTGACTATACTTAACCCATTTTGAGGAATAACAACCTTTCTTAAAAACTTTTTAGTAACACCCTCTATCTTTTTTACATTTTGGTAGCACTTGTAATTTTATTCAAATGATACCACACATGATGGGTCTAACTCTTATCGATTCAAAGATATGACCCTTAATAACATAAAATTTCGAAATTTGTCGCCATGGCAAGCGACATCCAACAGTCATACATACATATAAGGCCTACATTGTAGCTCATATATGCTAGAGAAAGTTACTAGAAAACTTATTTTACGTTGTATGAGACATATAAAGTGCTTTTGCAATTGAATAAATGTTGTTCGTGGTGAAATCAGTGGCGGGTGAACATTATAATTTTAGGAGGGGTTGAAAATGATTATTTTATTGAGAAATTCAGTTTTAAAATTAGAATACTGATTTCGCTCGTATATAGTTTATTGTATATAGAATTAACGTAGTGCCATCGCTGCAAGTGGTATAGAGCAAGACGTTGCCACATTTCGCAAAATTGGTATGATATGAAAAGAAAAGGAAGTGACAGAGTGGTAAAGAAAGTCTTATGGAAAATATGGGAACATGTAAACAATGCGGCGAACACAATGAATGGGAAGAGACAGAAAGAGTGCATATGAAAGGATAGGATGGTCGAGTGATAGGTGGTTTGAGAAAATAGGTGGTGGTTTGAGTTATGAATGTATGAATGAAGTGAACATGAGAATGAATTACATAGAAATGCAAGAAAGATGGATAAAAATTAGAGGCGGTAGATATAATAGGAGATACAATGATATCAGGAATATGGAATGTGTACCAGATTACATGAAAGCAAAAATTAAAATTGAGGAAAAGAGAATGATCGCAAGGTTAAGGTGCGGGAGCGAGGAGAGAGGAAATAGTTTCTGGATGCAAAAGGAGCAAATGATATGTAGATATGTGGTATGGGTGAAGACAATTGGGAGCACTGGCTGAGTGAGTGCATAGGAATTGAATGGAGCGATATGGAGAGAGAATTGGCGGGAAATGGACGCTTGTGTTTAGGAAGAGGTATAGAAGGTAAAATCATTATGTAAAGAGTTAAAAAGGAAAAAAAGAAGAAAATGTAAGGGAGAAATAGAAACGAGATGGAGGTCATTGAAAAAGTAAGTCAAGTCACTGGAGAGAATCCTTTGTGCTCCAGAGATCCGCATTCTGTGTTACATAGAATCTCAATTGTTTTTATTATTTTATTTTGAAATGTAGTTACTAAGTGAATTGTATCAGAATTATTTAAATGCATATAAACGTTTCGTTATATAGTACAACAAGGAAAATATTATAGAATTTTTTTGTCAAAACTTAAACTTTAAAAAAATTATTCAGGTGTATTATGTGATCAGTTTAAACCCTAACCAAAATTATGGTTAGGACCCACCATTGAAATAACATCTATAAAACTGCAGGAGTATTCCTAAACCGTGAAATATTTTTCCTATATGTTGACTTTCGGTTACCATGGTAACCAATGGAGAGGTTTTTTTAAGATATTAGGGGCTATAACTTTGGAACCGTTAAAGTCATATCCATCACGTTTGGTATCATTTTAAAGAGTATCACAAGCGCTATGAAAATAAATATAAATATGAAAAGTCTTAGTAGTCTTAAAGTCTCGAGAATATATGTTAAATTGTGATTGTAGCAAAAAGTATTTTACACAAAATAGAAAGAGTTTTAGGTAGCCTATACAAAACAAAATTATTCGAGTTCCTATCTTTTAGTTTCTGGGGTGAATAAAAAAAATTAAATTCTGAACGTGGCAACGTCGCGTTTTATAGCAGGCAGAGTCATGGGATATATTTTATTGGATGCTTATAAGTAGGTTTTACATGTGTGCAACATTTTATACAATTAGCTTATAATCTAAATATTTGATTTAAAAAAATGCCGTACTTCCGCTATCTTGGACTATCTTGAAAATTTCATCCCGATCGGTCCAATAATTTAGAAGTAATCTTTGAATCAGTGGTAATTAGAGGGAGTGGGTTAATCCATATATAAGCACAGACATTGAAAAATCCGGCCTTCTTTAAATTTTTTAAACAAGAAAACTTTTTTTGAAAAATTTCGGTATATTCTTCCTCAATAACCCCTCTTTTAATTAGGTATAAACATATTGCAATGATGTAAACATGAAACACGTACTAAAGTCAAATGAAATAAGGTTCAGAATATTACTCCTATATTTTACAAATAGCCTATACGTATTAAGTACTTATGTGGTATATAAAAGATCAAAATAAAATCAGTAACTGATCTGCCTTGAGCCTGTTTTATTTTCCAAAAGATTTCCAAATTCCCAAAGACGGAAATTTGAATAGTTTGGTTACATTAAATTTAGTACTTAATAAAACTACGTGCGTTATCAGCTCATTTATATATATAATAAAAAAGGAGAATAAAATCAGTAGACAGGTAAATATGAAAATTTAACCTGTAAAAATATCTTTCATCGATGTCGACGTTGCCACGTTTGTAGCTTGAAAACTTTTTACGATATCTCATAAACAAGTGGCTTAAAAGATTTTTTAATTTTATTTAACAATTCGTTTCTAATATGTCAATTAGATAAATAAATAAATAAATAAATAAATATATATATATATATATATGTATAGTGTAAAAGTTCATATTACTCAAAGTAACACAAATTCATTTATTATATTCAAAATACAGTAACTTCCAAGATATTTGGTTTTTATAAATACATATATGATTTAGAGATAGTAGTTGGATTTTGTGATGACTGCATACTCATTTCTTTTGTGATAGTTACTTTTAAAATAATTTTATGAAACATGAAATTCTAAAACGGAATTAAATTTCGTAACATTTTAAATTGACTTTAACAATCCCGTAAACAACTATTCAAAGTTATTAAAAAATTTCCCATTGTTTTTCCATTTCAATTTGCCAAATTGAAAGCAGAATTTTTCACTCCTTTCTTTTGTTTCACTCAAGGAAAAAAATACGGTTCATTATTTTATTTTTCATCTCGTTCCTTTAAAGAGCGCAAACCGTTTTTACTGTACTTTAATGCTTTTTCTAAAGTCTTTCTCATACGCTCGCATTGTGGAACAGTTTCTCGTTCTTTTCCAATATTTTTTTTTCAGGAAATTTATACATATTTAATGGATTGGATTTTATTGCGCTAAAGAACAGAAAACTTTGACAAAAGTACGCAATAGGAATCAAGTTTATTTTTCAGGTTGTCGAAATTTTATATTCCTGTTTATTTTTATTATTAAAAACTTTTCAACATGACATCTTGAAAAGAGTTTTTATATCAGGAAATAAGAAATAAATAGAACAAAACTTGAAATGCAAATGAAATCAGGACAAAACTATTAAACAAACATAGATAAATCATAATAAAGAAATTATAAAGATAAATTATTGCATCAGCTCAAAAAATTCTTTATAGATTTCCACATGAAACTTTATGGAGAACTTGGACTACTGGAAGCTTACTAATATTTATAAAGTAGTGAACGCCAATAGCTTTTATAATAAACAAAAATCATCATGACGAAATACAAAAATGTTAGTTTCAAGTCAATTATTATATCTACAATATAGTGTTATTATTTTTGATTTGCTTTGAACCAGTGAACCAATTTCATATAGAATGCTATGTTACAACAAATTTCAACATTGGATAATACTATAACAATATCCATTAACACAAAATTGTATAGCCCAATTTGTAGATATTTATATGATATTACACAGCTATAAACATGTTCATAATAATAAAATATTATTACCTCTGATATTATCTACTCTCAATATTCCAATTCCTATTAACGGAATATATAGAATCGATAACGTACTTTCATGTAAATTTGTTTAGTATACTAGAAAATTATATTCTAATAGGATCTTACAACCGAATATATATTGATATTTCCATTTCATGGAAGTATATGCAAATTCAATAGTTGGAAATTAGTTTTACGCGCGCAAAGTTATTGAACGCATTTAAATATTGTGTATATATTCAAATTTAAATGTTTTATGTTTAGGTTAAGTAATGAAATATTTTCATTTCATTTACATGAGCAATTTTATCGCTGTAATTAATTCATTATTCATACTATGTCACCAATGGGAAATTGATGAAATCAAATCTGGCCATAACGGATATAATTGATCCAACTGAACCCAAAAACTCAAAACTGTAACCCAAAACAGGCATAACCAAAAGCTATAGAAATGAGGCAACACTTTTGCACCTGGTAGTAATGTCATTTTGTGATTTTTTTCTGAGGTCATCCCCAAAACAGAATATTGAAAGTTCTTTAAAAACTCTCCATATCTCCTTTTTGTTGGGGAAAGTAATTTTATTTTCACCCCATTGAAGTATCAAACATCATAATTTAAGATGTGCTATGTTCTGGTAATGGTAGAAAATTCTGTAAACAAGTCACTCAAATTTATGTGGCATATGGTGCAACCCGATCTCTTTAGGGGCTTCTTGGTCTTTGGTACACAAGTTCTTCGTTTGAAAGAGGCTTCCGTTCTTGCTTAACTGAGCTCCAGAGACTTGTTACAAAATCTCGGAATAAAAAAATGGTAGGTAGTGCACACAACAATAGAGATCACATGTAACAATAACAAACACTTTATTGATATTTAAAACATATACAGCGGTATGACCATATACAGCTGTGTAAACCTATTCAGCTGTAAGTTCATATAATATGTCATCCATTGTATGTTAATATGTCTTAAATATTGATATATTTTTATGTTGTGTATGTGGCGTGTTGTGTCAAGCGAGCGCATATAGAGTAACGCCTCTATTAGTAATGTATTAAGTACAATAGGAAGTGGGTGGAGATTTACGTTTAGCTCTTTATACTCTATTCATTAGAATTGTTATAGTCTATTCACTTGAATGTTTCTTAGACAATTAATTTGTTATTTACATAGTTTGCGAATATTAATAGAAAATAAAAATTGTATAGTTAAATAATATAGTGAATAAATGCAATATATATGATTTACTGATTAAGTGGTAAAAGATACTCTAAACTTTTAATTAACCAATATCTGTATGAAGTACATGACATAAACATCAACAAATTAATTAACTTACAAACATGATTACTAACTACTAAATGACTGTTTTTCAATGTATGTTTACAGAAATATTTAAGAAGTACTCGGCCTAATATTTACACTCAGTTTAAGTCAAATATTTCTTAACAGCCCAATAATTCGTCGCATCTGATATCAAAAATAACAATTATGTATTTGCCTCAGGTACTCTTTTAAGTGCACGCACAAAGTAAAATCTTATGGCTCAGTTATGAGGCCGTACATTAAAATACCAATAGTAAATCGCAAAAAAAAATTATATCCAAATATCAAAATTACTAAAAAATTTTGCGTTGGTGACACAACACAAATAACGAATCACCTTGGTAGCTTCAACGGACTTTTACAACGCAATCTCCCCCCCCCTCTCTGTCTCTCTCTCTCACACACACACACACATGCACATGCACATGCACACAGTCACGCACACCCACAGGCACACACACATACACGCGCAGCCACAGGCACACACATATACACGCACACACACTGTCAATAAGGTCTCACTGTGATCTACATGATATGGTTATTTGTTTTGATAAACGGACTTTACTGCTTTTAAATTTAACGGTTTTACCATAAAAAAATCACAAAGTTACCGAACTATTAAATATATAATAAACCAAAAATATACGGACGAGCTCCCCATCCTCCCCCTCTTTCTCTATCTCTCTGTCTTTTACTTAAATTACTAAAGCCATATAACAATAATAATAACCCATCCTTAATTACAACTTAACACCGCCCTCCGCAGCGAGTGGATAATTTATAGAAAAAATAAGGGAAAAAAATCCAATTAACACTTATGCGTGAACCTCCAAACTTATAACAAGAGACAAAAAGATAAGTTTATGCAAAGAAGAACGTTGGTCTGGACATCTGGGTGAAAGATGACTCCATTAATTGAGAACTCTGTAACAACTGCCTATGTCATCGCAACCAAAGATATCCAATAATTAGATACGTGTATTGCTTGCTGCTCCAAAAAGGCTGCTCAACACCAAATACCACACGAATACGCTACATCAAATATCGAATCAATTCATCTTTACGGTGAATACATTCAAGATATGGCATCCGTCCAAACTAATGGCTATGGCTTATGGAACAAATGATTAAACCTCAAAGGCAAGTTCAAGCGTAAGCTAATGACTCCAAATTGCCATAGGCGTATTGCCTATATATTAAAAACACATTTTAGCGCCATTTTGACAATCTATTTTAAATTAATAATTTTACCCAATGCGCCTATTGCCTAGTGGTTTAATTTGAAACCGCTTCCAATGACTTAATATTTTTCACTCACAAAGACATTTTACATGTAAGAAATTGAATTAGTGAAAAGCCTATATAAAACCAATTTCTAGACGAGATTGATTACATCCGACTTCCGCAACTTAACAAAGCGAGATGGATCTCCTCCACTCGTCCTCTTTTAAGCTATTCAAATTCCAGCAACCAATCGAATAATTGGAAATTTATACATCGGACAGGAACTACGATAATTCCCCATTGGCAAATCCCCTCCAAACGGATAATACAATAGCACCAATATTTAATGTGACCAGATTTTAACATTGGTGAAGCGTGACACTTCGTCGGGTAGCACACATTTGTTTGAAACATGCTATAAATACGAGTTGTAAAATATTAGCTTGTAAAATAATCGGGACAGGAACTAAAAATTCGGGATTTTCGCGGGAAATTCGGCAGCTTACCAATATTATATCATCCGAAGTTCCCACGATAACCTAATTCAGATAATTCAAACCTAATCAGCATCTGTTATGCATGCAGAAACTTCTTACAGGAAACAACGGAACATTTCCTCAATTTCATGCAAGTTATTCACAGCTTCAATCCTGTTATTTCACAGTAATCAGCCTACTCCAACTTTACCTCTTACCAGTATCACGACTATTACTTCTACGATTACAAATTTCTATTACGAGGGATATCCTTTTAATTTTGCATACACCTTCAACAGAAAGCAATAATTTAAATGTCAGTCCTTCATTGTTTTTCAAATTGTCGATGCACTTTTGCAATCGTTCAAACCAATTGCTAAAGCACTTATTCCCCTCTTCAATGGGTATGCTTGAAATAGTCATTTGAAAAGCATTGACTGAATCTTTAGGTGATTGAAAAATCATTGGGACTTAAGTCGGGCTGTACGGACGATAATCAAGCAATTCGGTGTTTTGTTGCTCCAAAAACTCACATGTTTGTCGAGCAGTGTGAGCACTCGCATTGTCATTGTAAAGGATGATCCGATGCTGATGGTAGTTTTCTCGCAGATCAGAAATAATTTCTGGCACATATCCGGATTTTGATACAAAAGTTGCGACCAATTTTCTCCATACACTGCGGGAATGAATCTCCTCAACTTGAAACACCCAAAAAGTAGACTGGCGTTTATTCTTGGGTTCATAAGACACAATCCAAGACTCGTCGTCACTGAGGATACTGCACATTGTTGAAGCGGCCTCTGGTGAAACGATTCAGAGTTCTTCGGCACCGACTGACACGAGCCGTCATTTGTTCCTCATTCAACAGATTGGGGATCCAACGAAAAACTAATTTTTGCACGCCCAACTCATCATGTTAAATCTTTTGGATTGAGGAGTTGGAATGTCCAAGGAACGTTCGATCTCTCGGTAAGTTATATGACCAACTTCATTAAACATATCGCGCACAGCATTATCGTCTTCCTGGCTTACCGCCGTGGTGGACCTGGTCTAGGATCATCGATGGGATTTGTGCGTATAGAGTACCAACGAGTTTGAATTCAGAATACGGGCGAAAAATTGTCAATATAATGTTGAGGTTAATTTTGAAACCATATGATTTGTTACTTGCGCCTTCTATATGCAAAATTTTAATGACATCTCTCGGATTAATCTTATTTGACAACAACCCTCATAATAAAGTATATTTAAGTTACATTTCCGTTGAAATGATTAAAAATATATGGATTAGGTGATCATAACACACAGATGGGTCACTAATATTAATACACAAGTTGCATAAAAGTAATTTCTTTCAGGGATAAGTGTAGCTTTCACTTATGCAGTAAATAAAGTAAAGAAGCCTTTTTAGCCTACCAAATACACTCTTATAAGCTGAATCCAATATCCAAGGTGTTACTACGGTATCATAACTGCAGTTATCGGTGGAACATAACGCTAAAGAGTTACCAAACTACTGTTACTACTAATCAAATTCAAACTTATATCCGAAATCAAAATAATTTCCATACTAGACGAGACTGAAAGATGAAATAAATATTCGAAGCAATTTCAGAGGAAACAGTCCCTTACAATAGGCAACTGATTATAATTCATTGTTTAAAATTTTATGTTGTTGACACATAAAAATTGGCAGATGTCCTGTCTTTAAGTATTTAGTTGAACCAACTTGGAACAAGATGGTTACAGATTGTTACAGTGCAAGACGGTTACGGAACAATGTGGTTAGAGCTAGTTAACGAATGTGCTGTTTAAAGAGTTACATGTTGTATATTAGTTCTTCAATTATAGAACACATATTAAGATTGTCTATGTTCTGAAATCATCACCCCAGAAGGAAGGGCATCTGACCGGCAATCAGAAGGCCGAGTTTGAGCCCCGGGTGCGGTAATTCTTTCAAGACACAAATAATCATATTAATTTTCAAAGAGTATAAAGAAAATCCATGAAAAAGTCAATATACAAACTTGTATGGAACCAAATAAAATTTCAAAATGGTCTGACAGCTTGAGATTTCTATAAGCACTGAAAACTAGACTTTGTCAAGAAGGTATCAGATGTTCACCACATGGAGCAATGCTTGGTGTTCTAATGAAACTGTATATC
The DNA here is from genome assembly GCA_009867245.2 of Adranes taylori. Lineage (NCBI taxonomy): Eukaryota > Metazoa > Arthropoda > Insecta > Coleoptera > Staphylinidae > Adranes > Adranes taylori. Next base: position 13,429 of record WYDF02009000.1, read on the forward strand.
GTCAGCTCCGCTGAAAGAGGTTTCAAAACAATGATAAGCGCTTCCTCCTACGAAACAGGAAACAATGATCAAAGGTTTGATCACAATTAATCAAATAAAAGACCATAAAACCGCACCTAGTTGAAACTAATTCCTCTTGATGGCTGGGACGAGATGCTGAAACTTATAGGATGGAAAACGCGAAGCGATTTGAAAGGTTATCAAAGAAGGTCTTTAAAGGTATGCAACGAAAATGAAGATAACCACGTGAAACAAGAACTTAAATAGAAAAATATTTTGGCGCCTTACCGCACTATAACTATAAGTGTTATTGGGTGAAGTTATTGTGGTGTGAATTTATTGGGTGCCATATCAAGACTAAATTGCAGATGATCCATCAAATTGACCTGTTTGACCTGGTAAAAAAATCACCTGTTTGAGACGATTTGTGCTAGCTTGCATTGTCGTGACGGTGAATGTTCTGTCTTTGCCGGTGGGTTTTCATTATTGCTCCAAAAACTTCTAGCAAACAAATGGTTGTGTACCAATCAAAATGGATTGTTCTATGTTGCACCAATAGTAACATGCCCAGTTTTTTCAACAAAAACTGATATCCATTAGTTTCTTATTGGATTTGGTTCATCTTGAAAACCCCACGTAGTCGACTGCTAATTATTTCCAAACTCATACGCCTAGTTCCACGATTCCTATCGCGTCATAGACATGTTTTGAAGCACTGCAATGTCATAGACTTGGTATTTAAGTGAGATAAGTATTTCGAAAACTGCTTATAGAGGTTAGGGAACTTCTAATTTGCTTAGAAATGTAAGTTAACGGTAAATGTACATTTCTAGAAAAGGTGATCGTCTTCATCAGTGCCCTCTGCTTTCAGATCGTATCATAGCATTCATTAAAGAGAACCAAGGCTCCTCACAGTGCACCACCTTCGGCTAGTAAACCAATTTGAATGGCTTTACGTGCGTGCGTAAGATTGTATGCCTAAATTATTACTACAGACATCTTATGAAATTAAATTGAATTTCCTAAACGTCAATAAGCAGCTTTCGAACTAATTAACTCACTTAATTATTGACAGAGTTAATATCACCTATATATTATTAATTATAAATGTTGGGTTATAGCAATAAATTTTATGAATCTACTAGCCTTCATGTTTTTACCGTAATATTAAATTCTATTAAAAAACCTTTATTGTACAGGCGTGAACGGAGTATTGTAGATAGCAATATGACGAAGGATATACTCGCGGTTAGCTTAATAACAGATATATATATATATATATATATATATATATATTATCCAGTGGAAAAATTATTTATTTGTTTTTGTAGGCAGTCTGGCAGAAGAATCACAAAAGCTTGGAAAATATGACGTAGCAATATAATTGGAAAAGTTGGTGTTGGGTGCAAAATAAAGTTTCTCTGTCATAACATGTTATATGTACGTCTGCTACTGTACATGGATTATATCATACACTTCTTTGTATTCAGATATTTATATAGAATATAAAAGTATTAATTTACTACTTTAATAAATGTAAAACTTTCCACAATAATAGAGAGTAATAAACTTTCTTCTCGAGTAAATCCCAAATTCTGATTTGCGAAGAAACTAAAAATAAGCAAATTTGTTTCTTACTGCGATTTGATGAGTGCGCTAAAAGTTCTATAGAAAATAAAAGCAAAATTAACTAAGTTGATTCCAAAAAATTAGCAAATATCCCATGTGTCCCATGGTGGTCCACAGTGAGACTTAGTGTGGTCCACAATAAGACATCTTTATTGAACGTCTAACTGGGCAAAATTCACTTCAAACTGAAAGCAATTCGTTGTACCTTTTTGTTTTCCCAAATGATGTTGGAACTGGCAAAATCATTAATATATCTTGGGACAAAACACTAGCAACTTCTGGAACGTTTGGGTAGACAAATCTGTCTGATTTATTCCTTCTTCGCAGATAACTTATGTCATATTCGGATTCAGTGGATATATCACTTAAATTTTTACCAAAAACATATTTTATGGATTTTTTACCAGCGAAATTCACAAGCACGTTGTGTTTGATGGCGGCATTCCTAAAATCCTGTTATAGGAACATCCATGTCCACATCATATTCAGATGTGCTATCTTGGGCCTCTGTTTCGTCACTTGATGAACTAGTTTCCGGCTCTATAATATTTTATCTTACTATATTTGCTTTAGCTTCCAACTGTTTCCAACTACAATTTTTCCGGGTCATCTGTTGGAATAAAACTTTTGCCCGCTTTCTATTTTGTACTTGTTTTCTTTGAGCTGCGTTGGGAAACCCTCGAAATTTCCGATTGATTCAAAATGCTTTCGCTGTTATAGTTGGGGATTTAGAATCATCACCAGTGGCTGAAGCTTTTTCATTTAAACCTACAGGAGATGGTGTTTTTATAACAACAGCATTTGAAGTAGTAAGTTTTGCGACTGTTGGCCTTTTTTATTAGAATCTAAAACTGATGATTCAGTAATAATATTTGAAGATGTGGACGGCTCAGGTCTATCTGTAACGCATCTGGGAAGAAAACTGTCTTCGGTAAAAGCATCACAGTTATACTGAAAAATACCTGACTTATGAAAGCCCGATATGATGTTAATCGGAGTTATGAAATGATGAAATCCACTGGTAATACACTCCGGTATATCATAGATTATCATTGGAATGCCAGGGTGGTGGTGCATATGCCAGGAATCGACAGCTCGGTTGTACTGCGCTTTAAATATAAAATAAAATGCTCACATCTACTGATTGCTGTTTATGGCTGCAATGGCAGTTTATGGCTGCAATGAGGAGGAAAAGTTAAAATATGCACCCCATTAGTCAATACATGCAATTGAAAGGTGACTTTCATGATTGTCAAAGAGGAATAATGTTGGGTTTACGAATGAGGAATTTGTACAGTTTATAAAGTGACGCATAACATCCACAAATAGTTCGCTATTCATCCAGCCCGAAGGTGTTGCGAGTCCCAAGCCACCAAGTGGTGCATTTCGAAGCATATGCGGTTAAAATGCGTCCTAGGAAATACGATAGCTAATGGCAAATATATCTGATGGAATCGTATTTCCTTGGGCACTTATAAAGCAGCGGGTGGTTACTGATGATCCTCGCTCAAAACTAGTTACTTGTCTCACTTGCTTAAGACCCCTTTGCAAGCGATAACTTTTTTTGGTTTCCAGACGGTGGTCGTCTCCGTTCTGTCCAAGTTCCAAATCCTGCGACCATTGGCAAAACTTTCGTGTCTGCTTAAGTTCGATCTGCTTTAAATTAAAAAAAAATCCCAGAACATTGTGCTTATTAAAGGATGTAGCACGCGACAGGCTTTCTAGTTGTCTGTACGATAGAACATCATTTAAAAAACCTCTCATCCATTCCAGTCCTGCAGCTTTGTTTTCTGACTATTTATTTGGAATTTGGATATTATTTCTTTATGCCATTTCGATTTGCTAGACGGTGATATCCAAGAGTTGTTAGGCCGTGATTCATTTTTGAACACATCCCGTGGTAGCCAGCCAGAGAATATTCTTGATCTTTCATCATAATTTGACGGCATTCGTAGAAAGGCCTCATTGTAACTTCTGTATTACTGGTGTTATTTTTTTTCACGTACCTAAAATTTAATAAAATCCTATTAACCAAGTAAGCTCTTTCATACGATGCTAATTCTACCCTTCTTTCCTATATGACAATTTACCTTGCTAAGGTTTGAAATTACACTCCCTTTAGTTACATTGCTTTTCGCAATGAAAAACCTTCGTCTCTTAAAGTAGTAAAAAGCCTTCGTCATATGGTTTTCGGAAAAGGATCCAATGTGAGTTTTCTTTTTCTATTCCTTCCTATTTTCTAACACATATAAAATTATCGTGCCTGATGGGGCACATTGAGGCACGTCTAAGTTTGCCCCACCTAGGATTGTACCCCGTAGGTACCATATTAATAAATCATAACATCTTTTGTAAAATAAATTAAAACAATAAACAATCGCAACGTAAATGTATGCACAAAAACTTTACTTACCACCAAACTCAAAATTTTAACTGAATGTACTTCAAAGAAAAACCAATCGAGACGAGTTACGCCAAATTTACTTTTGCGAGATAATTGTCACAAACACCTCTCTGAACTGACATAAAAGTTTGTTGATGGATCTGATACGTAAAAATAAGATTTAGCATGGAGGAGCGTGAACAGCGGTGTTGCTAAAGTCTCACAAATTGTACTCACTATGGAACATGCCTCACTGTGGACCACTCACTCCTACATCTACGAAGGTTGCCTTTTATATTTCGGGAATAAAAGCAAATATTTATCATCGAAGTGGTTTTCTTGTTTTTAAAATATTCTCCATTAAGGGCAATACACTTTTGCATTAATTTAAACCAATTTTTGAAGCACTTTTTACACTCCGATTGATGTACCTCAGTAATAAGCGTTTTGAACGCAACTACCGCTTCTACAATTTTCAAATAACATTGACCTCGCAATTTATTTAGTACGTGCCGGAATAAAAAGAAGTTATTGGGTGCCATATCAAAACTAAACGGCAGATGATCCATCAAATTGACCTGGTCAAAAAGTCACCTGTTTGAGACGATTTATGCGAGCTTGCATTGTCGTGACGGTGAATGTTCTGTCTTTGAGGGTGGGTTTTCCTTATTTCTCCAAAAAGCTTCTAGCAAACAAATGGTTGTGAACTAATCAAAATGGATTGTTCTATGTTGCACCAATAGTAACATGCCCAGTTTTCAAGGATGATCACGCATTAGCATAGCATCTCCATAAATGACTGCGTGATGAACAGTACTAGCTTAGATCGAGAAAACAAAAGCAATAAATTGGTGTTGAGCAGTGTCATTATGATTATTTACATTTATGGTGACAATGTACCATGAAAAAAATACACGAAAACAATTAAACAAAAAAGTACACGGAAACAACTAAACAAAAACGTACTTCAATCGTTTATAAGATTCTATTATATAAGTCATTAGCATAGCATTACATAGCACGTAATTAGCCTAGCATCTCCACAAATGACTTGAGTGAAGATCAGAACGAGATTATAAAGAGAAAACAAAAGCTACAATTTGGTGTTGAGCAGTGTTATAATGATAATTTACATTTACGCTGACAATATACGAAAATATACGAACAATGAAAAAAGCACACAAAATCGATTAGACAAAAATCTTGCATCAATTGTTTATTAGATCATATAACTCACTAGCATCACATAGCGCGTCATTAGTATAGCATCACCATAAATGATTGTGTGAGAAAGAAGATTAGAAAGAGATAAGGAAAAGTCCATCCAGGCGGCGCAGGCTTAACAAAATTAGACCTATACAAAGCAACAAAGAAAAATTACATATTACGTACTCTTTCTTCATAGTGACCAAGGTTCAATTTTATTCTATTAGTTGGTGAAAAATATTGCAGTTTAAGAAAATAGTTCAAGTACGTAACGTTTAAACAACTCGATATACTTATTTGATTTCAATCATATCAAATGCTTTAAAATCATGCCAAATGCTCATTTATGCCATCGAACTATGGAATATTAGGAAGATTGATTTTAGTTCTCTGCTATAAAGGTTTTGGTGCAAACAATCACAATAGACTATTGTTATCTGCGCTAAGGAAATTTATTGCAGTGTAACTAGGCATCTTTATGAATTGAATAATTGTGCGTTTCGGGCAAGCAGCTATTGCTTCTAAACATGCTAGAATCTATCCTCTGATTTCGAACAGTATAGTTCTATATTGAAATAATTTCCGCTGGGAAGTTCATTCACATTATTGCTTGTAACTCGGTGAACCATATAAAGGAATAAGAATTTACAATGATGTAATTACTGCTAAGAAGTAGAAATTCAAAAGAGATTTCATATCTATTATTGAAAAATTCATTAATATAACATATATTAAACAAATGTAATGGAAGACAAGTGTTCCAAAATCTCCATTTAATAAAAATTTGCATTAGCTTCCAGCCCCAGCAAATTTAAGCAAGTTGACATGTTTCGTGGAAACGATTAATGTTAATTTATGGTTTGTTAATTTATAATATTGAACTTTAACATTTTAGGTAAATATTTGGAAAGTTTTTACCTTTGTTAACTTTAAGTAACATTATGTTAATAAAGTTATGAAAACTTATTAATGAAATTTGGTATTTAAGCTATATTGATTAACATTTACCATTCCATTCAGATGTGGACTCTAACACTGAAGTTGGTAGTTTGGTACTCACTATGATAGAATCTGCATCCATCTTTTTTTTTTTAAAGAAATGTAAGAATAATACCCAGGTAGCACAAAACTGTTCAGAGCATATACTACTCATATGCTCTTAAGTATATAGAATTTTCATTGAACATCTCTATATGTGAGATATTAGTGCTAAGGATGATCTCTGCACATTCCTTTTGGTCACTTTTTGAGTTCTACACACATGCTGTAAACATGAATTTTGAACGTGCAACTAATGTACCATGCATGTACTACGCATATAATATGACTCCAAAACATTACTAGAATATCGTATGCATGTTTAAAATATATTCGTAGGATATGATTAAAGTTGTATCCGTTCCTTCTTTCCCGCTATTCTTTCCATTTAATGCACTAAATTTTAATTAACAAAAATTTATTAATAATATATTTATTTTGTTATTTATAATAATAAATTGGAAATCAATATTTAATAGAATTATTTACTTCTTAGCATAAAATTAAAATGGTTTAAATTATCTTGGCGACCCTTACATTTTGAATATAATTTTATGTGAATGACAATGTTTAGATCTAAAATATTTAAATGATTTGCTCAGGTTAAGGTACCATAAAAGCATAGAAGTTTATAAGGAAACTAATTAAAAATTACTCAAGAGTATTGTTTATGTCAGAATATAACAAAATGTTGTAAAGTATATGTGCAAATTGAAAAATATCGCAAATTTAAAGTACATTAAAAATATCATATTCCATTTAGGGCAAATTGAAAATTTTAAATATATAGCAAATTAAAAATCCGTTAAAAATATCATACTCCATTCAGTAGTTTCTTTTCCTAAAACAAGAAGAAAGTTTCAGGGGGAGAGGGGAGAATTTAACATTTGTAGAAAAAACTGAACGATATTAAATATGCAAAACTATTGAATTTCAGTATATAAAAGATTAGGTAGCGGATCCATCTGCGATTTTTTAAAATTTCCTTCCTTTTGTTAGTGTGAGTGTTTTTAATTTTACATAATTGTGTGCAGTGATTTTAAAGAAATGTTTTTAATTTTATGGGTCTTGCAGTTGGAAATTCTTTTTATTCTCATTATGAAGAACTATTCTTATATCAACAAAGGTTTTGTTATGATTTAAGGAGCAAAAACTGATTTCTACGTTTAAATAAAGTGTCGTAACATATTGTCGATTGTTCAGCAAATTTACAGTATCCTTTACTTATGTACGTAAACCGAAGAACGAGAAAAACAAAGCGCAAAAAAGGGAACTATTGACTTACAGTAGTTAGTATTTTATTGACTTAGAAATGCCCATAACTTCAACTGTTTGGAATCTTTTATTACTAAGAAAATGTTTTAATTTATAAAAACGCAAATTATTATTCTGAATGATATTATACATGCAAAACTAATGAATTTCAGTATATAAAAGATTAGGTAGCGAATCCATCTGCGATTTTTTTAAATTTCCTTCCCTTATAAGTGTATGGAATTACAATTTTTTTTTAATTTTACATAATTGTGTGCCGTGATTTTAAAGAAATGTTTTTAATTTTATGGGTCTTTTGCAGTTGGAAATTCTTTTTATTCTTATTATGAAGAACTATTCTTATATCAACAAAGGTTTTTTTTATATCAACAAACGTTTTCTTATGATTTAAGAAGCAAAAACTAATTTCTACATTTAAATAAAATGTCGTAACATATTGGCGATTGTGCAGCGGATTTACAGCATCCTTTACTTATGTACGTAACCGAAGAACGAGAAAAACAAAGCGTAAAAAAGGGAACTATTGATTTACAGTAGTTAGTATTTAATTGACTTATAAATCATCATATGTTTGAAGTTTTTATTTACAAAGAAAATGTTTAAATTTATAAAAACGCAAATTATTATTGTTCTTTTTGGAAGAGTTTATGTTATATCTGAATAAAATAAAGATAAAAATTAGTCAAAATAGAAATCTATATTTCTAATTTTAAATAAGGGCATAAAATACAATCAAATAATTGTAAATGATTAAACCATAAAAAATGTAGGTCTTGTATTTTAGAAATTAGTAGCCTCAATATTAAATACACTCTAATTTTCAAAGAAAATAAGAAAATAACAATTTTCATTATTAGCATATATGATTTTAATTTGACGTGTTTATTTCATAATTCGCGTATTTTGCATGATTAGACGAGTTTTCACTGTTTATAATAAAAACTCTCTATTAAAATCAGATTCCATTCAATGCCGGATAGTATTTAGCCACACCCAAAATAGTTATTTCGATTTTCCACAGTTTATAATTTTTGAATTCTAGTTTAAATTTTTTTACTGAATACGATAATTTCAAAATTAAGCATGATAGCTGTGAACCCAGTCAAATAAATCTTTTTATAGAATGGCTTTATAACGATTAAGTACCATTAACTTTAAAGAGGTTAACGTATTTGATTGTGTGTACTTTATATAAGTAATGATGAACATGCTAGTGCAAAATTGGAGTATCTCAATTTTGGGGAGTGTAAATCTGGGTGTTTTGCTCTTTTAAATAAACCATTTTATGTACTACATTTAAATAGCCCTTAACATTTTTTGACATTTAACAATAATATAGAATAAAATTAGGAAGATAACAATAACATATACTGAAGATGGTGCAAGACAAACTTAGACAGAAAGGTGGAAAAATATTATTTCAAATATGCATACCTAATATCTAATTCAAGTATTAGCAAACTCCATATATGCAAGTAAAAAATTACAGTCCTCGTTGGAAAAAATAGAAATGGAGAATCTGTTCAGAAAAAACTGATGTACCCTATGTAATGTAAATAAACTCTAGCATCAACAAAATCATCTATCCATCAGAATATTATATTATTTCAATAAATATTAAATTTACATTCAGAAATCAAAATTGTACTTTTTGTTTACGTAGAGAACTATATAGATTCAAAAATATGAATTACACGGATAATTCACTACAAATATATAAAATGTATTTGAAAGCACTTACTTAATACAACACACAATAGTTCACTGCTATTGGTAAACTTTATCCTTATTATTGCGAAACCTCTACGTTGTTGATCACATGATACCGCTAACACTTAATATATAAAAGAAATTCACGAATTTTACTCATATTAACTAAATGCTTATAACTCAGTATTCCCAGTTATTTGTAAGGTTTAATGATTTAGGCACAAACACGTGTTTATAACGCCATATTGTGTTTCCTGACGCACACTCTTACCAAATAATTTGAGCGTCTGCGAGAAACAAACAAGCGCATGAGTAGATCAGGAAGAATGCACGATAAAGAAGAGATCAAAAAATGTACCTGCGGAATATCCTTAGCATATTTCTGTAGAATGTCCTTGAAAAAATATACTTAGAAAGTGCTATCCGGAAAGAAATTATCGCATCATAGACGTAGCATATACTAGTAATATACCGAATCTTCAGAACGTGTATAGCACTTTTTAGTGATATACTTAGAATATTTGTGCTAAAGGGTTTTCTCTAAATTTATGAATATTAAAACGGACTATATCAATAGTTTGATTATAAGATTAACAATATTGTAACAAAAACTAAACCAGACTGGCTGCATTTATCTATTAAGAATTTATACAGTTAATTGGGCGGATGTATTTTCGACCGGAAAAAGTACTGATACAAACGGAGATATGTAAATTCGATCGGTAGTTTGAAGACAGTTGAATGTCAATTATCCCAATTAGATAAAATTATCCCAATTAAGTCTCTTGTTCACCTCGTTACGTGTCTCAATAGCACTTTGCTTTTCATGCCTTACCGACAGTGTATATTTCTGGCTTATGATTCACAGGCAGTCGTAGTCACGTGACCTCTGTGGTTCACGTCGTTACGTGTCTCAGTAATCCTTTTCCGAACTATCTACCTATCCCATTATTCATGTCATGGATTTAAATTTATCACCACCTTCCCGTTGTCATATGTATTGAATTACTCCGTCGTCCCGCTGCATGATCGATAGCATCTACAGAGTATTCTCATATTTTACGTATTATTCCGTTATTTTATCACCGCATCTTTGTATTATATGCACCGCTGTTACAGTTAACAGCCATTTTAATTTATTGCACCGCTGTTATGCTATGCACCGTTTTGCTTTGATTATTATATTTTTGTAACGTTTAATATAAAACGGTTTGTTTGATTACCGTTTCCTTTGTTTAACCCCTAGTATTACGTCATTGCTTTGATTTATTCTTCATAATTTGCCATTTATATAATTGTCTCTGTTTTTTCTAGAATAACAATAAACGGTTTTGTTAAATCTTTAATGCTGTTTCACTCATTTACTTACCAGCTGAGTCTACCAAAGACCTCAGTAAGCGATTAAGGACCGGAGAGACATCAACATCAGTTCCAGCGTGCGGTCTAACGTTAAACTGACTAGGCGCCCGAGAACATATTTTTGAGGGCCGCCGATTTTATTACGGCGGCCATTTGTGGCAATTGTGTATTAACTAGCGTACGTCACATTATTTGCATTCGGAACAGGGTCACAATAGTTAAGTGAATAATTAGAAAGATATTTTCATGCTTGTACTTATCTGTAATGCAATGTTTTTGCACTAACTTTAAAAGGACTTTCTAATTTGTTAGAATACTTTCTCGTTGTTAACTTTATTATTATTATTCTAATAATTTTTTTCAAAATTATTATATTTGAAATATAGCAAAGCCATTTTTTTAGTGGAATGGATTTAGACAGAATATGAAACATCCTAGTTGGTTAGCTAAATAAAATAATAACTGAAAATAAGGCTATACAAATTTACATAAGAATAGTTAGTAATTTTATTTAAAAATATCTATCAATTTCTGATAATTCTACATAGAATTTTCTTGGAAAAGAGAGAATCAACTATACTTAGAAACTTACCCAGTGCAAAACTTACAGGTATAAACATAATTTATTCCACAAATACGATCCATTTTCACGTTGTGTAAACAATAGTTATGGGAATGGTCAAACGAAAACGAACAGCTTTCTATGTCTATGTTCGAACAAGAGTTAGTCTACGATATTCCCAGAAACGTACTTAGAATCAATCTTGAATTGTGTGCTTCAGATATTTTAAACTCTATGGTATTTACTTCGTCAGTTATTTAGTTAAACATCACTTAATAAGCATCCATTATCACGAGCAATTCAGAAAACAAACAAAAATAAATTATAAGAGAAACTTGAGGCACGCAACGTTTTGCATAATTAATAACATGGCTATTTCGGAGAGGTTCCATTTTGGGTTATCAAAATGGCAAAAGTGGACAAGATTAAAAATAGGCTGTTCGAGAAATTTGACACATGATTTGTTTATCTACATTTTTATTTGAAAAACAAAATTAAAGAACAAACAGGGTCTTTTGTGTAAAATAAAAATTTATGAAATATTCAATTTCAATGAAATGATGGGAATTTGAAAAATCATCAAAATGAGATTCATTTGGCCTAAGAAATAAAAAATAATTAAAAATCGGCAAATTTTCCAGTATTTTAGACAAATAGTAAAAATGGTGATTCTACAAGCTCCACCAATTGATCAATTGTGCCTTTTTCTTGGCTCGATTAAAACGTACAGATCGATACGTTAAATCCTTAGGTAGGGTTTGAGGTAATTAAGAGATGATAAATAAGAGGAGAAAAACAAAAAACAAGGAATGCTACCAGATTGAAATAAATAACGAAATAACAGAAATCTGCAAAAAATAGCAGTAGAATTTAATGAATATTACGCAAATATTGGAGAGAAACTAACGAGGAAAATAATAAACGACAAATGGAAACTTAAAAATATACTAATATTTGAGGCGCCAAAATCAATGGGCTTGGTACTATGTGACAAGAGCGAAATAAAAACAACAATAAATAACCTTAAGAAAACCAAATCAACATGAATTGACGGAATCACCGCAGAACTCCTCCATATATACAAGAAACAGTAACACCAACACTGACAGAGACGATTAATACATCAATATCTGCAGGTAAATATCCAAGCGAAATAAAGAAGGGAATATTGAGACCCATATACAAAAGCTAAACAAAGACGGACATAAGCAATTATAGACCAATAGCAATCTCATCAGTACTGGGTACGATGTTCGAAAAAATAATCAAAACAAGACTCATCAAATACATAGAAAAAATATATTTATTATCTAAGTCACAATACGCGTTCTAAAAAGGATCAAACACAGAGTGTGCAGTAAATGACAGAGGAAATACAGAAGGAACTAGACAGAGGGCAAGCACTAAGAATTTCCTGGATCTAAGAAAAGCATTCGATTTGATATCGCACGAAATACTGCTAAATAAATTACAAACTTAGGAATAAAAGGACTGTCATATGAGCTAATAAGGGGCTACTTGACAAAAAGAGTAGATGTAACAACAATAGAGGATTCGGAAAGTGGATGAATTTACAAGGTGAAATCGACTAAGAACTGGAGAATCCGCCCTTTCCATAGCGTTGATTGACAATTTTTTTTTCAACTATTTTCAACTACACGGAAAAATAGGTGAGTATAATTGTTCGAAAGGACAATTTGTGCCCTTTTCGAAAAGTTATAAACCACAATTCTGAGATCTACACTTACTGAGTTTTGAATTTTTTAAAAACTTATAATTTTCAACCTTTACATACTTTCTCAGACTAGAATCGGCTACAATTTTGTTTACATTTATATTCATAGCTCCTGAACAAAAATAAATAGCGAATTCAAAATTTGATTCATTTGGGAGAAGAAATAAAAAATAATTAGAAATCGGCAAATTTTCCAGTATTTTAGACAAATAGTAAAAATGATGATTCTACAAGCTTCACCAATTGTTCAATTGTGCCTTTTTCTCGGCTCGATAAAAACGTACAGATCCATACTATAGATCCTTAAATAGGGTTTGAGTACGGCTGTGGTATACGTGGGGTTCCATTGTTTCAAAATAAATTTACAGGGTGAAATCGAGGAAAAACTTGAGAATCCGCCCTTTCCATAGCGTTGATTGACAATTTTTTTTTTGACTACACGGAAAGATAGGTGAGTACAATTGTTCCAGAGAACAATTTATGCCCTTTCCGAAAAGTTAAAAACCACAATTCTGAGATCTACACTTACTGAGTTTTGAATTTTTTAAAAACATATAATTTTCTACCTTTACATACTTTCTTCGGAGAGGGAAAGCTTCCCTCTCCGAAATGAAAAATAATAAATCACCAGGAGACGACGATATAGTTATCGAATCACTTAAAGAAGGAGGGGATGCTTTAACACGCATACTTCAAAAACTCTTTAAATCATGTCTTCTGAAAGGCACAACCCCCTCTCAATGGCACAATGCAGTGATTGTTCTCATGCATAAGAAGGGGGATATTGCTGATTTAAGAAACTA
>WYDF02009001.1:0-13740 GCA_009867245.2 Adranes taylori
TATATATATATACTTTTTATGATTTTTATACGTCGAAAACATTTTATCACTTACATTGCGACCCGTTTCGGGCATCCGCCCATTCTCAAACGTAAATTTAGAATGACTAATTCCGATTATGTTCTATTTGATGGCACTGTTGTTGTTAATGGCACTATTGTCGTTGATGGCACTATTGTCGTTGATGGCACTGCTGTCGTTAATGGCACTATTGTCGTTGATGGCACTGTTGTCGTTGATGGCACTGTTGTCGTATTTGAATTGGTAGTTTTGTGTAGTATTGGTAGTTTTTTGATTAGTAATTTTTTTTTAGAGGTGCTAGCTTGCTCTTGTATATTTCTATTTGTTCTTTTATCTCTAGGTTTTTGTTGCTATATTTTATTTTTTCTATTGTTACATTTAGATGTCTATTGTTAGTGAGGTGATTTGAATTAGGCGTTTATGAGGCATTTTTGTGGGTTTTTGTAGCAAACCATCCCACAAACCATCCCACAAAAACGCATCATTTATATCATTTTTCAATAGGCAAAAAGACATACCTCTTTCAAATGAAAACCACGAAAAAGAAAACATTAGTGAAATAGGAAAAGAAGATGGATACAACAGATTATATTTTAAAATTATAGAATCAAGTTATGAAACAATATGAAGATAGCATACAGGACACAAAACAACCTCAGCAGACAATTTAATAAAAATAAAATCATAAACAAATAGAACCAAAGCGGAATATATAAGCTAAAGTGAAAAACATGGCACCAATTGTACATAGGAAGGACAAATAGGAATTTTTATACACGATATAGAGAACACCAGTACGCTCTAAGAAGACTCGACATTAATCATTCCCGTTTTGCAAATCACCTCATTAACAATAGTCATCTAAATGGAACAATCGAAAATTCAATGGAAACAATGAAATATAACAACAAAAACCTAGAGATAAAAGAACAAATAGAAATATACAAGAGCAAGAGAAATCATAATATTAAATGAACAAACAAATTCTAAATTGAACAGCATTTTAGCGAGTGGGTGGATGCCCGAAGCCGGTCACAATGTAAGTAATATAGTGTTTTTGACGTATAAAGATCATAAAAACATGGAACACGTTACAACTACTATTAACAAGTTATATATATATATATATATATATAGTTCCTATTCAATACAATTTTTATTATTCTATTATAAAGCATAATATTTATCTATTATATGAAAATTTTGGAAGGGTCGTCGTTATTTTGGCATTTCTAGAGTAAATTACAGCTCCTCCGAGAAGGTAAAAATATGCCGTTTTCAGGAATTTGAAAGAAAACAAAATTCTTTTGAATATTTACATCGACCATTTATTCGAACTAACCATTTCCAAACAAAAATTTGAAAAATTCGAAAAAAAAAATTATCAAAATTGTCAATATTCTATGAATCGAAGAATAATACGATTTTCACCACACTATTACTATTTACTCGAAGAAAAATGCCAAAAAAGTTTAAAGTTTGACATATCAATAGAATAAAAAAAAATCAAAAGTCGACCTTATGAAAATTACATGCAAATTGGGGACGGAGTTAGAAAGTAGGCTTCTAATTGAGCTAACCATCAGGCTTAAATAATAGCTAAATAATTGGTGTATAGGACTAGAGGCATCATTTAAAAAAAAAGAAGGGGAAGTCCCAATGAAATCTTTCTGAAGAGCCAAAAGCGAAAAAAGTTGGCCAACCGTTCTTCGACCAACCAACCGTACTTGCCACCAGATCGTACGCTCACCAAAGAGTATTACCTAGAAATGTACGTGAAGCAATCCGGAGAAAACGTCCGAATTTGTGACATAACAACGACTGGTGACTGCACCACGATAATGCACCTGCGCACACTTTGTTGCTTGTCCGTGAATTCATGAACAACACCCTTATGCCGCATGATGCCGCATCCTCCAATTGCACCCGATATGGCATCAAGAGACTTTTTTCTTGGTCCGATCATATAAAGAGTATTTTGGAAATCGCTTAAAAAGTTTATCATCAATTTTCAATTATCAATTTCTCATAAATTTAAAAAGTAAATTAAAAAAATGATTGAAATATATATAAAGGATGAGGCTGTAATTATGCCCAAATTTGTAGATTTAAACATTTATATGCTATGCAAATTCATTTCTATTAACAATACTACTCTGTTATAAAAGACGAATATCGTAGGTGTTTCCATTTCCTGGTAATATTTGTAAAATGCATTTCTACCTACGATCCAAGAGGCATATTAAGTTAGGTCTAAAATAATTATAAGCCACAAATATTTTTCAATTACTTTCTTTTGGTATCTTAATAACGTAAATTTATATCTCGCGAATGCAACAAGAAGAATACGGTAGAATCTCCATTAGACAACTCGTCGAAATAAACCGAGTTAAAAAGGTGAATTCTCGGGTCTCTTTCTTAATATTTTTGGTAACGCTACAATATGAATTCTAAACACAGGTTTTTAAAATAACACTTGTTCATGTCTTAATTAACCTGGAAGCGACATTGTCCTGGAGATGTCATACATATTTCAATGAATGTTCAAAATTGCCGTCCTCACAACATTCTAGTAATTTGTAACAGACTGGTAACTCAAATGATGTATGTAGGAGATCTTAGGACTTCGCATCTGCATCCATGCCGCTCAGTATTTTGAATCTAATTTTTTATTGATACGCAACAATGAATAGATTCATTACTTTGCTGCGTGGTTTCCGGATTCTTATGGCTTGTTTATACAGATTAAGTGATTTAGTAGTTAACTAAAATTTTACGTGAATTCGACTAAGCGGGAGATGTTCCTTATAAAATTTTCTAGCCCCTCTGATAAAAATATTGAAATTAAGGAACGAGAAAAAGTGGCTAAAAATCAAGATTTGCTAAGCGATTAAGGATCCAATATCCACGACATTCCATCAAATTGGTAGTCCTCATCATTGGAGTCATGGGAGGCGCGAGGTCCTCCATAATAAACTATATTAAGATCATACCGACTTGCGAGACCTAAGCTGATGCAAAAGGCCGTAATCCTGGGCCCTTTGAGTTTACTCCGATCACACGACCCGACAATGAAGTAAAGACTTACTCTATTGTTTAGAGAGTCGTTACTTGGCATTTGCCCAAAGAACAATCTCGTGTATGACGTCGTCTTTTTAAAGGTGCTGAAGTTGAGATTTTTTGGAGGTGCACGCTACATAGCGAAAAACAAAAAAATAAAGCGTTTGATAATAATAAAGCGGTTAATAATAAGAAGGCATTTGACACCACTCCACATCGTTTGGTTATCAAATTATTGGAGACCCTAAAACCCTAACTCGCTTTGTCATTAAATCTGACTACAAAACCGATGTAACGAACCCAGTCCGTTACCAAAGGGACATTTTCCAAGGCGACTCCCTAAGCCCTTTGTTGTTTTGCATTTCACTACTCCCTTTCTAAATAGCAATCATCATTACTGTAGAACCCCTCTCGTTAGACCTCGGCTGGTCCGCTACTCCGGTTGATCCGACCGTGCTCGAGCCGAACTTATCCCGACTCGTCGGTGACTCACTACCCGTTACGCCACCGTTATTTACTTGCTGTCATCGCTTGTCCGATTTAGTGCTCCGTTATCTCTCGTTTCTGTCGTTGTGCATGTTTTTTGTACTCTACATACTGTGCAGTTTTTAGTGCTTACTGTTCGATGGTTCTTCCGTGTTCGTTACAGTATTTGTTTTACATTGTGAGTACAGTTTGTGTGTGTGTGTTTTCAACATGGCCATAGTGAAACGTAAACACGTACACTCTTTCATTAAATGAAAAATTAGCAGTGCTACAAAGACTGTACAAAGCGGAATTACTACCAAAATTGTCAAGGAACTCAATGTAGGCGTTACAACAGATTGTAAAAGATTGGAGAAGAAATCGGAAAGATATTGAATCACATACAGTAAAGCATTGTGGATGTGGTTCTGTCAAGAAAGAAGGAAAGGAACCCCGATATCTGGGCGCATTATAAAAGAAAAGGCAATAGCTTTGCACAAAAAACTAGAAGCCGGAAGTGAGTTCGCAGCTAGTGAAGGCTGGATTAATCGCTGGAAAACCCGTCATGGCGTCCGGTTTGTTTCAATTTCTGGTGAAAAATTATTTGCTGATTTCGAGGCAGCTAAGAAGTATTCTATGTTTCAAGAAATTGTCGATGAATATGAACTGTTACTTTGCAAGTTTATAACATAGACAAGACAGGCCTAATCTATAAAATGCTGCCAAACAAAGCGCTCGCTGCATCCAATGAAACCGTGACAGGAACGATACTTATAAAAGTTAGGCTAACCATTGCTCCTTCCAGCAACGCTGATGGTACACACAAGGTTCCCCTCTTCTTTATTGGCAAATCTAAGAAGCCTAGGGCATTCAAAAACATAAACTTATTTACCGCAATCAAAAGTCTGCTTGGATGGATTGCAAACTTTTTAAATCTTGGTACGTTCGACGAGTTCGTTCCATCTGTTGAAAAAGGCTTTACACAAAAAAAGCTCCCTGTTCGTGCTCTATTTCTGTTGGATAACACACCATCACATCCATCTGAGGAGGAATTAGTGAAAGGGGACATAACAGCTATCTTCCTTCCACCAAATGTCACATTACTTATCCAACCAATGGATCAGAGTTATATAATGGTTAAAGAGGCGGTATCGCAGAAATTACACAAGCTGAATTTTAGAAAAGTCCGAAGAAGGTTGTAAGATATTTGAAGCTATGAAATCCGGCGACATCAAACATGCTGTCTATCCGCTTGTTGAGTCTTGGGAGGAACTGAAATCTGACACGCTGCGAAAATCTTGGCGTAAGCTGTGACCGGAAGTTATATACGAAAGTGACCAGATCGAAGATGAGCAAAACAACGACACGCAGGAAATCGTTAAAGATCTACAAACTGCACAAACGAATGTCCCTGCCAGTGAAGTTGAGGAGTGGATTGCCCAATGTGACAGACTGTGAACCCGGTGAAGAGCTCAATGACAACCAGATTATTGCCGCTGTTTTGGAAAATAATGGTAAAGAAACTGTGAACTAGATCTCGGACAGTGAAGATGATGAACCACCTACCCGGTGGTTCACATCGAGCAAACTGAACATCTATATACATTTTGTCGTCTAGAATTTCATCTGCTAAATAAAAATATAATAATAACAGCTTTTCAAATAATTTTTTACAATAATAATAACAACTTTTGTGCGGTTTTATGCAATGTTTTTACAGTAGAGAACAAGGCATTAATTTTTGAGTTAAGAGATTGTTTATTTTACTGTAAATCCGTATTTTTCTGTTTTTCTGATAATCTGACCTTTCTGCGTTCCGACTATACCCCAAGTCCCAAAGGTGACGTATTAGAGGGATCCTACTGTACATATGAGCTATTCAAGTAGTGTATCATATGTTTGAGCACTTTCAAAGCTGCTTATATTTTTAGATCTCCTTTAGATCAATTCCAGATCGATAAATATACCTAATATTTTAAAAGAAAAGAGATCAAACAGTAGCAATCTTCAACACTTAACTTTTAAGACATGTAAAAAGTAATAATGTTAGTAAATTACAAAACAGAAATCATTATAACTTATCAAAATTTAAAAGCGAAAACGCAACAATAAAACGGATACCCACACGTAAACACACGCAATTAATATAATAAACTTACGATGGTTCGACTTAACGTGGGCGTGGTGTAAATGTACGTAATACAAATCATTTCTGCTGTGCACCAGCCCTAAAGTAAATAACATGAAATTACTCTCAAGGCTATTTTTTGTCGGCACGTTAAAAATATAAATCCGAAACGATTGTAAGCTTACTTCTTTTTCGTTTCACATTTTCCTGCCAACTTCATTATAAATGATAATAAATAGATCTCTTGACCCGAGAATAAGTAGATTTACAAAAAAAACTTTTTCCCTAGCAATTAAGGAACGGAAATAATTCATGGACAAGTTAACAAGGCCTCAGAAAATTTGCTATAAACCACATAAAGTAAAAGTTCCGCCTAAAACTGATTGCCTATCAACTACATCTGTTTTGTGCATTACATGAGCTGTTTCCTATCAGCTCGACCCTGTTCCTATCAACTGAACCTTGTATCTGCCCTGTTTCCAATCAGCTAGACGCTGTTTCCTATCGACTGAGCCCCACCCCCATCTCCCTCGTATCCTATCAGGTAGACCTTGTCTCCCTCCTTTTTTCTATCACCAAGGCCCTGTTTTGTCCATTACATGAGCTGTTTTAAATCAATTAAGCTTGATTTAGATAATAACGAATTGTGTACCATGGATTTAAAAGGCATACATTACACTGAATGCCATTAGATTAGATGAATGCTATTATATGCTATTAGATTTAAGAATATTTGTACATAGACACTATTTTATATCTGTATATTGTTATGTTTATAATAAATAAATTTATATAAAATGGTTTTTATTTCATGTTTCGAAATTGAGACCCCAAAGTGGTGCATATATTTTTATTATTATGTACAGCAAATCTTTTGACCCTATTGTGGCTAGTCTAAAAATTTGTCCCTTGATCCATATGACTTTTATATATGATTCTTGTCTCCACTCTCGCTTATAACTATAAGGGCCTAAAAATTGGGCCCTTGATGTTTACTCTATATATTATTTGATTGAACTGAGAACCCGCCAAGATACTATTCATTGTTTTATCTATCTCAGTTCCTAAGGTCCTCTAAAAATTAGTGTACCTTGATTCATACAAATTTTCTATATTTGTTACGCTTCGTCTACCATCCGCTAAAGGTAGTCTATAATTTACGAGGTTAATCTTTACGTATTGTGTTTTCATGGTAACTTCAACTGTTTTATATTGAAACGATTCTGATTCTGTTTTCATTCCACCTAAAGCTAATTCTCTATCAACTGCATCTGCTTAGTCCATTACAATCCATTTACTCTGATTATTGCAGCATATAATTAATTAGGTACGACACCCGTTGAACACAACGAACTAGAGGTATATCAATTTATAAGTACATTGTCAAAATTAATAAAATGTTAGTAATAACAATCTATTACTGAAACTGAAGTGAGAACAAACCAGGTGGATTTAAGTAGGACGACCTTTGCTATGAAACGGACTACTACGCAAATCGGTTTTTGGAAGGTTAGAACCATGTGGTTAACAGGGAAACTAGCATAGGTGAAGAACGAAATGAAAAACTACAAATTAGATATCCTCGGATTAAACAAAACAAGATAGAGAGGATTCGGGGAAACGATGATGTCCAACAACAACATTCTCCTCTACTAAGGAAAAGATGAAGAGGCAGGCCACTTCAAATGTGTAGACATTCTTCTTACCAAGAAGTCAAGATCAAGCCTTATGGACTGGAAGCCGATCTCAAAGAGAATCATTACAGCAGGATTCCGATGTGCGGTGGTTCCATTGAACGCCGCAACTGATCAAGTTGGACAACTAGTGAAAGATACCTTCTACGAATAACTGAATGAAGTTATTGAAACATTCAAAAAGAAGGACGTAAAGATTCTTCTAGGTGACCTGAATGCAAATGTGAATTGGCAAGGAAGTTGAAGGAAGAACGATTGGGCAGCATGTTCTAGGAGAAAGAAACGACAATGTTGAAAAGCTAGTAGAACTCTGCCAATGCCAGGACATAGTCGTAGGAGCAATCATCTTCCCTCATAAAATATGCCATAAAGTGAGTTGGGTTTCGCCCAACAACAAAGTACGAAACCAAATTGACCACTTCGCTATCAGCAAAATGAAAAGAAGTTATCTTTTCGATGTTAGAAACAGAAGAGGGGCAGACGTTGGAAGCGACCATCACCTAATGACAGCTACCATGAGAATCAGAACTGTAAGTCCCAAGAAGAGAGAACGAACAGCACAGAGAAGGTTTACTCTAGGAAAACATAGCAGAACCGCAGAAACCAAAGAGTTGTTTAATTCAGAAATTAAAAACAAATTCCTAGCACTGCAAAGAAGAAAGGACGAACAGATGGATGTAGAAGACCAGTGCAGCCAATTCAAGCAAGCCGTGAGAGAGACGTGTGCTTTAGAACTAGGATACAGGAAAAGACAACGCAGACCATGGATGTCTGAAAGAACGTGGGCTATTAGAAGGAAGGAAATAAGCTAAGATGATACTACAGCTGGAACACGAAGCATCAGCCACAACCACACAGGAAAGCGCAAAGGTGGACTATCTACTACTTAACAAAGAAGTCAAGCAAAGTGCAAGCAGACATAGGAGAAGACTAGTGGGAGAGACGGCTGAAAATACGGAAGAAAATGCAAGACAAGGAATCAGCAAAGAACCGTACAGGACCACCAAACAACTATCTAGAAGAAAGTTATACCTCAGGAACCCAATAAAAGATTCACAAGGAAACCACAGAGCAGCTCAAAGGATGGAGGTGAATTCTTCATGGAACTACTGAACCGACCCACTGCAGTGATCCAAGAAAAAGAACCACAATGTAAAGCCGTTAAAGGTAGATCTTAGCCATATCACTAGAGCAGAGCTGGTAGCAGCATTCAAAAAGTATACAAATTACAAAGCCCCAGCCACTGAGAACATACCTGCAGAAGCACTCAAAAGCGACGCTAACCTGACAGCAGAAATGCCAACTGATTGAAGAAGTGGGGTACTCGTCAAACTACCCAAAAACGGGGACCTACCTAGTACAATAACTGCAGAGATATAATGCTTCTATGAAGGAGTCGAATTTTTTTTTCGCGTATTCTTTTAAATCGCATCAGGAAAGCACTGGATGAAAGATTAAGAAAGGAGCAAGCTGGATTCAGATAGAGAGAGAAAGAGAGAGAGAGAGAGAGAGCAGATGCTGTACAGACCAAATCAACACGCTAAGAGTCATAGTGGGCAAACGCTTGAATATCAGTCGCCCCTATATCTGATGTATCCCGAGTTTGAAAAGGCATTTGTCAGCATTAACCAAAATAGTCTGTGGTCAGCGTTAAGAAATTACCCAGAAAAAATCATGCGCCTAATTAAGGCAATACAGTGGATACAATGGACAAGTGCTTCATGAGAGAGAACTTTCTGATGCATTTGATACAAAAACTGGAGTAAAGCAAGGCTATTTGCTCTCGCCTATTCTATTCATAGTAGCGCTGGGCCAAATAATATGAGTCCATTGGAAATCACAGAGAGAATATAAGATCTGAACTTTTCAGACACCCTTTGAAGATTTCAGCCTCCTGACACAGACCCACCGAGATATGTAGACCAAACTGGACACTTGAGAAACTGAAGCAGCGAGAATTGGCCTCAACATCAACAGACCAAAAGCAAAAGTGCAACGAGTTAATCCCACCAAGAGTGACCCAATCCTCCAACACGGAGAAACTATTGAAAGAGTCGAAAGCTCCTGCTATCTAGAGAGCGTAAGCAGATGAAGATATTGTCCATCGAATAAAGAAAGCGAAAGCAACTTTCGCCCAACCTAGCCCGATATGGAGGTACAAAGGAATATCATTAAAAACGAAATTGCGATGGCTGGAGTCGAATGTAAAATCAACTCTTCTACGGGTGTAAGACGTAGAAGACAACGGCCAGACTCAATCAACAAGTAGAAGCAACAGTGATCCGATTTTTGAGGACCGTCCTAAGACATAACCTCCAACGTGGCAAACGTAATTTCCAACAAAGGACTATGGCAGAGAACAGGACATGCTCAATGCGTTACCCACATAAAAAGGAGAAAATGGCGCTGGATTGACCACACACAACGGATTGGCCACAAAATATTGTAGGAAACAAGAAAAGTAAAAATTTTTATTATATGAGAGTTGCTACAGCTGAATTATTAAGGGGACAAACCACTAAAAGAGGGTCTGAATTATATTGTCAAAAATAATTTCGAATTAATTTTATATGAAAAATTTCAATCATATTAGCGTGCTGGAATCTATATGTTTTGATTAAAAGTTTGGGTTTTTAAAATTGGCAATTTTTGTACATAACAATTTGAAATTCAGGACCTAATTTTTTGTTGTTGTATGACAATAAAAAACTCTTCTATATTTTCATTAAATTTCTCTGTTGAAACTAATCAAGAGTAGAAAGTTGAACATTATTCCTTTAAATTGATATAATACAATTAATTTGAAAAAATAAATAAATTTCAGTTTCATACGGTAACCCTAATTGAATTGAATGAGATAGTCTGCATTTGAAAGAGAGCCTTTAAATGAGATGAAAAGTATTAGAAGAGAATGGAGAATAGAGAGGGAAGAATGGAGAAAGGAAATGAAACAAAAGAAGGAGAGATGGAGCTCGAAGAAAGAGCGCTGGAAAACAGAGTAAAATAATTAGAGAAAGCAAAAAAAAGGCAGAAAGAGGAAAGAAAAATGAATACTACAATAAATGGTCTTAGAGAACAAGAAGATGAAGAAGAAAAATTAATGAATAGATTTTTTAGAGACATGAATATTAAGGTCGAAGTGAATGAAACATATAGATTCATTAGCATTCAAATCATTAATCAAGAATATGCGCATGTACATAACCTCGTAGTTTCGTCTCCATAACAGTTCATAGGAAATGCGCTGATGCTGTTCTGTTTTTCAAACCATTAAACGGATTTATAAATAGGTTCTTAGCAAATGTGTGATGGAATGTCCGAAATCGAAAGCTACGTCATCATAATATCTTTTATATTAAGTCCCTCACCATTGAGTATGCGCTTAGCTCCCATATCAAGACATATATAAAGCTTTTTGGCAAACTAACTATATTTCACGAAGCAATAGAGTACGTTATTTACTTCACAATTGTGTTTTCAACAAATATTTTAATTTAATTTTCTCATGAGGTGTTTTAGGACTACGAAGTTTCATACCATATTCAAAGAACATTTGAGGTTTCCTCTTCTGTATAGAGACTGTTCCAACTCTGATTTTACTCTATTGGCTGGTGAAAAATAGTAAAATAAATATACCAGTAATGGTTAAATTTAAGAAATGCGATTGAAAGATGAAAATAATGAAGAAAGAAAGTATGCTTAATGGAACCGAGATATTTATAAATGATGACCTGTCGCCAAAAGAAAGGGAAATATAAAACAAGATTAAAGAAATTGCCGCTGAAGTTAGAAAGGGGAATTAGAGGCTAAGGATGGAATACAGAAAGATGTGGCTAGGAGAATAAGTATGGGAATAAGGAGGATTGGTAAGAGGTATGAGGAGGATTGGGGTGGAGGGAGACGAACGGTGATAAAGCATACATCTCTGCAAGTATTCCTCTGATATCCTCACAAAATCGGAAGTTGCAGTTTCAAAACAGCGATGAATGTGAAGAAATGATAGATAAAAAAATTATAAAAAAGAATTGCGTAAAATTCACTTTTCCTCCTTACTTTACTACTACAGTGTCATACTTCTAATGAAGTAGACATCCAATAACAAAAGCAAAGTTTCATTTGAAAAAATAATAAACTGGAGAATATCGATGTACGATGCATTCTTCCAAGCAGCCAAGTTCCGAGCAATATAAAAAATAATTGTGAGGCAGGTATGATAGCGGTTTCTTTACTGCAAGTAATATTCAGTCAATCTTAGGAGTCAAGACTTAGGAAAAGGCTTACGAAAATTTCAGTCAATGGTTAGGAAAAATCTCAGGATTGCTACTTAGCATTACCAAAAAACAAACAACAAAATGTAGATATTTATTCATGCTGAAATGAATATCAAATCATACCTTTTTAACCGCTCCACTCGCATTAAAGTAGGAGACAGATTGTCTAGGGAGATCCACGCCCTTGCGTTGCTGTGCATCAGGGCTCTTTGCTCTGTCCACTTGCTCTACATCGCATATTGTGAACCTCAAAACTGTATATGCTTTATATGCTGATAATAACGCGTTGAGAGTCCCAAAACTAAGTAAAAGGTTTTCTACCACAAGACGGGTTTTCTGATCAGGTCAAAGAATGGCGATTTACCAAATGCCGACAAACCTCCCGGCAAATCTAAATCGGGAACCTGAATTATACAAGAAATCTATATCTGGGCTCAGTTTGCTTATGGGTAGTAACCATCCCACTTCCATGTTTAACCAGCCTATGGCCAAGGTTTACGTATGGCTGTAAAGCGACAAAAAAACTTGCAAGAGGAAATTTGCTAGTTTAGAACTGCAGGCCCAAAGTTATCTTGATCGACAAAACAACATACACAAAACTAATGTCTACAAGTTATTGCTCTCGAATCGTGTCAAATTGGACTTATTCTTTAAGCATAAAGCTTTCATACTTTTCTGAACGAGTCAATGGGAAAAAAACAATTTCGTTCTGTCTGTCTGGAGGATTGAGACGTACAAGACGCTTGTGATCAGTTTTCTATTAATGTAATGTCCAATAAGCTACCGTCTGTAGGTGTTAAACACGGCTAAAAAGATATACGACATATTGAACATAGCGTTAGTTCAATGAGTAGAAAAAAGGTGAAGAAACGCTATACGTTTTAGTATGCGTAGTCAGGAAGAAGGAAGAAAGAAAGTTAAACAACTGGCTTTGAGGGCCCCAACTGGCCTTGTTCGGTACACAGCAATTGGTCATATAAAATAACAAATCGGCCCTGAAAGCGTCAGGTCTGTAATAAACTTTAAAATTAAATTCAAAAGTACGGTCTGTTTCTCCGCTGAAATATGGAACATTCAACCATGTAACTTTAATTTATTATTTCTTATGAGTTGGAAATGATATCCAACATAATAAATAAGTAATTTATTTTTGTCAATTAAATTATCTCAATGTTTCAAGTTTACTACTAACTCAAATAAAATCAGTTCTAATAATGATAACAAAATGAATCGTTCTCACTGCATTGTTTTAGCTCCAAAAAAAGATAAAGAAAGCCGTTTTAGGATGTCATTTTTGAACGTTTTAGAATGCGAAGTCAGGAACCAAGTTAAACCAGTGTCTACCGTCGGCTATCCGGTAGACAGAAGTGGGTCATATAAAATAAGAAAATCGGCCCTTAACGCATCAGTTCTGTAGTAAAATCTAAAATTAAAATAAGAAGCAAAAGTACGGTCAGTTTCTCCGCTGAAATATGGAACATTCAACCATGTAACTTTAATTTATTATTTCTTATGAGTTGGAAATGATATCCAACATAATAAATAAGTAATTTATTTTTGTCAATAAATTATCTCAATGTTTCAAGTTTACTACTAACTCAAATAAAATCAGTTCTAATAATAACTAAATGAATCGTTCTCACTGCTTCGTTTTAGCTGCAAAACAGATAGATAGACTTTTAGAATGTCATTTTTGAACGTTCTAGAATGCGAAGTCAGGACCCAAGTTAAACAACTGCCTACCGTCGGCTGCTCGGTCATCGGGCATATAAAATAACAAAATCGGCCCTTAAATCGTCAGTTCTGTAGTAAAATCTAAAATTAAAATCAAAAGCAAAAGTACGGTCAGTTTCTCCGTTGAAATATGGAACATTCAACCATGTAAGTTTAATTTATTAATTCTTATGAGTTGGAAATGAAATCCAACATAATAAATAAGTCATTTATTTTTGTCAATAAAATTATCTCCGCTGAAATATGGAACAGTTGGAAATGATATCCAAAATAATAAATAAGTAATTTACTATTAAACATATTGGGAGAATAGATATCGTTGCAATGTCACAACCAGAAATTAAGAAATTAATTATAATAGTTGTTC
>WYDF02009012.1:0-13739 GCA_009867245.2 Adranes taylori
CATCGGAATTTTTTCTACCTTTGTGGTCTCTCATATATGATTCGCAATTTTCGAGGATTGCTTGCTTAATTAAACAACTATTATAATTAAATATTTCGATTCCTATGAAAGTTAAACAAATGAAACTCGGGAAACATATACGATTAAGGATCTTCAATTTTTCCAAAAATAGATCAATTTTTTAAAACTTTTTAGTAATGCCCTGTATTGCTATTCTCTTTAAAATGATACATGAGTGGTCCAAGCCATATGATTACAAAGAATTACCCTTAGTAACTTCAATCCTCTCAATTTGGCGCCATAGCAACCGAGATTCAACAATTATTTATACATGTAAGTCCTAAATAATAGCACATCTGTGCAAAGTTGCAGAAAAAAATACGTTTTATAAGATCTCTATAACGATGCTTTTGCAATTAAATAAATGTTGTTATCAGTGGTAAGTCCACATTATAATTTTGAGAGGGGTTCAAAGTGATCATTGTATTGAAAAATTGAGTTTTAAAACTAGGAGGCTGAAATTTTACTCGCATATTGTATTTTTCGTCGAAAGAAAATAGTACCATGCCGCAAACTGTTATATAACGCGACGTTGCCATGTTTAAATTTAACAGACTTTACGATCAGGAACTAAAGTAAATATAAAAAATATTGTAAACCGATAAGTTTCATAGTTTTCAACTGCTTACGCCATAGGAAAATATGGAGATAAAGGGATTCATGTGTTGGCGAATGCGTGCGTATTTATTGGTTGGCGAAAGCGTGCGCAGGCATATTCAAACATGCAAGAGCATGCCTCTATTAGAAGCGGCAAAGCGAACACCTGCGGAGCAGTCCGAGCCGGATGCAAATATGGGGACCTGGGGATTCATGGATACGCGATTTATAGCTAACTGAATTTAATATAACGTGACAGTCAAAACTAAATAAATCAACTTTTGTGTTATGCAAAATCTAATAAAACGAATGACTTCTGCATATGAAAGATGTGGTGGGGCTCACGTCCACGATTTTTTTTTGTCAAGGAACTCATAAAATGTTTCGAATTTGTGAAGGTTTACGAATCCATTTACGCAGTCCTCATCCTTGTTTACCCACTATTAAGAACAGCATGAAGGTCTGCGGCATTTATCCTTTATGAACACAACCCAATAAACGTTTACCTCTACAATGTGTGCCGGCCGTCCTAGAATTTCGCTAGCATTACTTTGGGAGGGTCAGAGTGTGTCGATGCGTAAATGTATATGTGAGTTTGCATAAATAGCTTCTGGTGGCTGCAAATAGTCCACTAGACTATAAATAAACCGTCTGCACGTTCCAAGCATGGTATTATTGCATTCTAATTTTCTTCGCTTTCTAATATTGAGAAAATTACGTAATCCACAGTTAGGGTGTTGGCTATACGTAGTCTTACTTTATTTTGGTATGAACTTGAAACCGAACAGACAAACATAATTGAGTCTGTCTTATCCTGCCCAGCATTGAAACGTTCGCAAGCATGTGAGCATGGTTTGTCAATACATTTCAGCAAAATTGGGAAACATCAGGTCTTGCACTAGCTGAGAAGGTAGTTTCAGAGGTATCAGACCCAACAAAGAAAACACAAAAAATTTGGGAAACAATTCTTTATTTCTCTACTTAGTCTCCTTCTAGCTTGATACACTTTACCCAGCTACATTCAGTAGCATAGATACCCTGTTTATAATGAGAAGCGTTGAGCTCCTCAAAACAGCCATGCACCGCAGACTCCTCTACACTATTGGCCAATATTTTACCACCGAGTTTTTTTTCAAATTTAGTAACATGATAACCGGAGCAGCTTAACTCAATGATTTTTGCCATCGCAATAATGGATGTATAAGCGGATGTAGAACTTCCTTTTTCGCCAAATGCGGCCGATGATTCTTAATTTCATCACTCCAACGACGCAATAAGTTCGAATAATAATTGTCGTTAATTGTTTTTTCTTCATGTAGATAATCAATGAAAATTACCTGCAGATGGAACTGTCTTCGCCAAATCTCCCGTTTCAGTTCATTGGTTTGACTGTTTCTTCATCTTAAGTGTGAAGTGATGGAGCCATGCATCCATGGTTATGAATCGATGCAACAGCACGGCTTTATTGCTGTGACACTCCGCCAAATTCTTTCCTCCATTTTTTGACGTGATCACCATTTGATTGACCACTGCGATGTTCATCTTGGCAGCTCGTGGCGCCTCGTTTAAACTCTTCCACTCAATATTTTACTGATGTACACGAAGAAGCAAATTCACCCAGAGTAGCTCCGCTTTGATATTGGGTGGACTGAGGGCTTTCGAATGAATGTATTAGATCACATAACAATGACCAATTTTTTCCATGTTTGTAATTTCACTGAAAGCGTCAGGTCGAGCACTACTGGACCATCCTCGTATAAATCCATGCACCTTTCCATTCAAGGTCGAATATTTGGAAGCAACGTTTTTTTCTAAGCACCATTTACCCTGTAGTCTTTGACTTCCTATTACCAATGATGACGGTGCCATATTGATGGTTGATAAAATGTTCTAAAGTAACAAAAATGTACGAATGAACCATTAAACACTTATAAACAAAAAAACCACATACATATTTTATGCCGCATGTTGTTATTCCCTGTAATAAATCAAACACAAAGAGATTAGTTTGTGGTCACATGTAGTGACGTTTCATGTAATTTGTATATTTTATGGACGTAAATAAATTTGTAATAAATCGTCTAGAGATATAAATATCTGAAAATAACCTAAATAACATTTCGATATTCAGCCACTTTATAAGATAGTTACGTAATATCATACGATTTAAATTAATTTTATATATTCAACGATCGTTCTTTTAATAATTTTTAACAGGTGTAAGGTTTGTGTTCCAATGAAACTCTTTTATTCAGTTTAGCTATTTCATTGATAAAACTGATGCAAGAAAAACAACGTGCACTTATTATGCTACGAGTTTAAGTTGATACTAAAATCCACAAAAGAAAACCATTCTAAATTACAACGTTGGACCGTTACTGACAACAGTCGGGGAAGAGTGGTGTGAAAGATGGTTTTGACAACAACACAAAAGGTTACACAATGTGACCAAAATAACCGTCAACATAATTTCGTAGCAATACATCAACTATTCAATGTAAACATAGTTTCCCAAAGTGAGTGTTTTGTTTTAGGGATCATCTTAGGGACAGTGGGATTAATTAAAGGATGTCTTGGGGATCCTCAGGAGGTTCCTGCATGGTTTGGATAATTCGAGCTGGCGGATGTGGGAAGGGTCTGCGAGGCAGTTTGCCACGGTTGTGACTCGCTCTCCAATCAGAACGAAGATTTTCGTAGGTTATTGGGTTCTTATCCACATCACGTCGAGTCGGATATTTAGACTGTAGGGATTTTGGATGATCTGTGATAGGCTTAGCAGAGCAGTGTTCATATAGTAGCGCACTCGGAAATTGGATGTGTAACTTGTGAATTTTTCGATGTTAGGTGCGATATGGTCTCAACAGGAATGTGTCTGAGGATACGAGGAGTTGAAGCGTCTGAACTAGGCGCTGTGTTTTTGCCTTTGTTCAGTGTTTCGAATACATCGTCTTGGGTGATACGATATAGAATATCGTCCTGTTTAGGAAAATCTGAGAGTGGTGTGTGGCGAATGGACAAATAATTTACCAGATTGTTTGTTTCTTCAACAAAATTGGGCTCGAAAAGTGCGTTCTCAGATACTTTATACGTGTTTTCCAGATAGTCAGTGAAAGTTCAGCTTTATCAGTGGAGTTGTTTAGAATTTGACCCTGATTGGGATTTTGGATTTTGATGGAATTTTGGAACAGTCCTTTGACCCGCCAGAATTTTTGCCAGAATTGTTTCCCATTGTGGTAATCGAGCCACATCAAAAGGCTTCAACCTAACACTCTTCCCTATACGCAATTATATTACGCCGAACAAGAACATTGAGTCTGTTCCACTCAGATTTAATGGCAGGGTCTCTCTGAGCAATGTACCGACGATAAATTCGCCTTTTCCCTCCTATCATGTTACTGATATCGGGAGAAAGAGGATGCCTATTTCGAAATACGGTTTTCATAGGAATACTCTGTGAAGCTGAATTCTGTATGATTTCAGATAAATTGGCAACAGTGGTGTCTGTTTCAGAAGGGGTGATCATAGGTAAGTTAAGCGGGGTATTTTATAAAATATTATTTTGAGTGTTGCTAATTTGCATTTTAAATACCACGTATAGTGATTTGAGATGGTGGAGAAATAGGCGCTGAATCTAAGCTGGTTTTGACCAGAAGTGGATAATGGTCTGATGTGACTGAAGTGCTGGCGGGACACTCTGGCTCAATAAATTGGATAAGACTTTCCGTGACTATGACTATGATCGATAATTGAAAGGCCAATGCCACAGAAAGTCGGTTCTGTGTTTCTGATGTGTTGTAGTGGAAATTGTGTGAAACAATTAGTGAGAATTTCGTCGTTTGAATTTGTCGCCGAGTCGCCGAAAATCACGTGGTGAGCGTTAAAGTTGCCCATAATTGAATGGCTGAATGGCTGTCGGAAGAAATGAGATAAATTGAAGAAAATCTTGAGAAATGGTTTCCGTGGGCGGGTTATAATAAGAGAAGAAAGTTACTGTAAAATATGTAAAATGAACGCTTATAGCCACACACTCAAGATGTTGAAATTGTGGGGGCATGTGAAACGGAGTACTAGCATAATTACTATGGATAGCCAAAGCGGTTCCTCTGATGCTACCTAAGCGACTATTTTGCCGAAATACTTTGGAATTTGAAATACTAATGTCGCGTAGAATTTTGGTTTCGGTAATGCAGAGGATATGCACTTTCTCGGATAAAAGGAGATTTTTAATAGGATAAATTTTATGCCGTACTCCACAAGCATTCACCGTTCCAATCTCTAACTCCATTGAATTGGAATAATCACGATTGAAACCGTGTTGTTGGAGAATGATACGTAGGTTTCCCTACGTAGAAGGTTGCGGGAGACTTGCCCGATTGCTTTCTAAATTAGGGAGTGTTCATGTCTTCATGTCAGGCAAGACATGAAGAAGGTGGAGGTTAGGACACTGGTGATGTCGTCGGGAACGTTGAGTGCCAGATCTTGGACAGTCTTTTGCTCAGGGATTGGAGGAATGGGTGAATCGATACACTTCTCGACTGCAATCTTCTCAGGTTTCTCTTACTTTTTGGGGGTCCCTTGCTTTTTAGGGCACTTGGTGGACCATGCCTCATGTCTGCCATCGTAGTTGAGCAAGTTGGTGTGGGCTTGCTCGCATACGCGAGCACGGTGGTGCTGGCCGCATTTAGAGCAACTCAGCTGGTTTTGACACTCGTTTACAGAGTGGCCCATAGCAAAGCACTTGGTGCATTGCTTTGAGGTTGGTGTCGGGTTATGGGATGGCTCTGCAGGGTAGAAGTGGTCATAGAGATACAAGCCACTGTGCAAAAGGGGGCATATCTGATACGGTCGTTTGTGATCACACGGATCATATTGATGGGCTTGTTTGTCTGTCGAGAAATGACTCTGAAGACTTTGATGTCCTGAGAACTTTTGGCTTTGTACAAAACGGATCATTCCTGAGTCCAATTCTGAATAGATGAGAAGGATGCATACGATGCCCGTTTCTTAATCGACAAATGAATAAAATGATCCCCGATTGGTAATACCTAGGGTGCTAAGCCATGTATCTATCTGTATATTGGAAATTATCTTACACAGTTTCTTCCAAGACGTCAACAAAGAGCCTGACCATGTTTCCTGGAAACCGTGAGAAAAATAGGATTTCAACAAGGGACAAAATACCTCCGAACAAAACTTTAATATGACCACTGAATTTTGATGGCCCAACTTAGCTAATCTAACTGCCTTTTCATTGCCACATATGTTGGAATGGGAAGAAATGCAACATAATTGAATATTAATATTGGACCTGACCACTTTCAAAAGATTCTCATGGATATCAAGAATTATTTTGCTATCCTTAGACCAATAGCTACATTTTTTCAGACACTTAAGGACACTCATAATATCTGAGAATATCACCGAAGACGTAATACCAAATAAAATAATCAGTTCTATGCACTTTAAAATTCCATAAGCTTGCTCCGTAAAAACATTACAAACATCTGGAAGTTTAATCGATAAATCAATACGAGGATGCCGACAATATATTCCTACAGAATTACAATTGAGTTTGATGTTTCCATCCGTATAGAAATTCAGCGAGTCGGGATAGTATATATTTTTAAAAGAAATAAAACTATGGTGCAGATCAATCTGAGAATTCCTATCAAAAAATCTTACTGGAATCCTTAAAACATTACTGCCATAAGACCAATTTTGTCGGAATTCCATCATTAAACGAGGAAATCTTGATGAGCAACATATCGTTGAGTTTAGTGACTTTCCTGTATATAAGAGAAATGGCCGACCCATGATTTCAAAGATATTTACGTGCCAAGTATACACTCCTAATGCTTATTGAAGGTGTGCTAATTTCCACTAAAATACACTGAACAGCGGAAGATCTGATTAGGCCTAAAAAACCACAGTGCAGCATTTTAAACTCTCAGGATCCTTTAGAGCCGTCTCTAAAGATTACCTTTAGAGCGGTTTAAATAAATAAAACAGCTATAATCAATCACTGACCTAATAAAAAACTTATAGGAGATAAGGGGGATCTGAGGGTCTGCCCCCTTGATCTTCTGGGCTAAGCCATTACTTGCTGTGGCGGTTTGTCAGTGATTCATATAAAAGTCAGCAAATTTCCTCTCATAAAGTTTAGATCAGAATCAATCGATTGTTTTATGTGTAGACAATGCTGAACACAAGCGTCCTTTTGATCATCTTTTCGCGCAAACTTTCCGTTTTCCCAAATACTATTGAATTACTCAATGAGTTCTGCGGATACACAATGATCATTTCGAAGAATTTCAGCTATCTTTCACACGTTTTCTTTAGTTCCACTTGCGACAGACAGATTCGGACGGGGATCTCTCTTTACGAGGAATTTTTGTTATAATTATTAGGGTTTTTGATCTAACCGTAACATTTGTCCTCTGCTCTTCACTCAAACACTTGCTTATTTGTGTATAGTATAGCTGCTATACTATATAAACAACAATATATATTCAAATCCATTAAAAACACAATGATCCTTACTCAATAAATAAATAAATTAGCTCTATCTCCGTATGGTTATAAGCGCTATATGGGGACTAGGAATTCATGGGTTGGCAAATTCGTACGTACGCGAATTCAAAGGTCCAAGGCAATCTGGCGTGCGAAGTCTGGCGTAGCGATGTTATAAATTTCCCAAAAACTGCCCTGTTAGTAATATTCCAAAAATGAATATAGAGCGGCCACATGCCGCAGTAAATCGAACAGCAAAGCTCTCCTTGCCGGGACCAGGGGATTGTCCCGATGAGTAAGCGATCTAAGGGGTATACTAGTCGTATACATAAATACAGCTAGAATTGAATAGGTTTTAGCCTATTTTTCGCATGTTATCCTGAGCTGAAAAATATGCATCTAAAATCAAATAACTTTTATCTGCTATGGTCTGTTTCATTTTGATATGACATCTAAAAGTGCTGAATACTACTTATACAATTTTCTTATACTTATATAATTTTCATGAATAAAAGTCAAATGCTAATGCTATACTATAGCATTAACATTTGACTTCAGGCCACTTGTTACTAAACCGAGCTCTGACGTCATTTACGTTTTTAATTTTACTCTAACTATGCTACGGTAGCGGCTTTTGTGGTGATAGCCAGATAGTATAGCCACATATATTTGGAGATGGCGCGAAATTTAAATTAGTCACACTTCTATATACATACGCTCGGTTTGGTAAATATAGATTAAAATCAATATAATAAATTTAACATTTCGTAAATATACAAATGTGCAATGCTTTAGGTGAATACATATTTAAATCACTTTGTTTTCATTACAAACGAAATATGTAGTAATGAACAGATGTAGCATATTTGCTTTTTATCTAATATTCTTGCAAATTTATATTTTCCATTGCTATATAATGAAGCACACTGAATCGTATTTTAACTCATTCTAAATATAATGTTTTATAAATTGCATTTCGGTAGCATTTTGCAATTTGTTTGTTCAATTAGTGTAAATAATATCATAAAGCTTCCTATGATTTGCAAAATTTATTTATTTTTACTGTGTCTTAAGTTTTAGTAGCAGAAATTGAAAATTTACGTACGCATTTGACACTTTATGCTTTATATACTGAAAATCAGAAGTGTTTTTATATACTATGTGGAGAAGTGTCTTGTATACTATGCTTCGTATAGTACGTTTTATACACTTTACTATGTTTCATAATCTATGTTTTATATATTGTCACGTATTTTTTAGGGAGGAGGGTTGTTCTCTCCGACGTGACATGGGCGAGAGGGGACTTTTTATTTGGATTAGCGTAGCAATCCCCATCTCACAATTATAGGTACCCGAACTCGTTTGTTATTTTATAAGATTGCACTTTAGTTCAGCTACGTCTAGCAAAGTTATTAATTGAAGAGCTGATGTGGAACGGTCTAATCTAAATCCCCCAGTTAGTCCCACCTAATTTAGAATAAAACACAAAGCCGGACCATCGCTAAGCGGAACGTGCCGTTTAGATTTAATTTTGCCTTTCGTGGCTGAGTAATTACTGCGAATGTCAAACCTTAACGATAGTCATAAGCTTAATAATTCAGCATCAGAAATGAAAGAGTTATTAAACTTAATTAAATTGTATTGATCGTTAAAAATGTTTACATGCAATCCAGTGACATTCTCGTTCATTCCCATACGTAAAATAAAGTAATCAACGCTTTTCAATTAATAAAATAAATCCACACTTGAATAAAAGTAACTTTATGATTTGTTCAGTTACATCAAAAAAATGTTGAACTAGGTACTTACAGATTTCGCTGCTGTACGCAAACTATGTATTTATTATTTTAGAATAACGCACCATTATCTTAATTATTTATTTGTTTGGATTTACCTTTGGATTTACCTTGATCAACAAACTTATTACTAATTACACTCCACTTTACTTTATTCATTAAAATTATACTCAAGTTAATTTATCTAAATTATTCTCAAAAATATTAATGCTAAGTATCGCACTACATTAGGCCAATGCATAATAAAATACTTAATAAATTTATGATCACACTTTAGTTAGACATGGCTTTATTGGCTTTATATAAAAGTATATATTGTATTATAATTATCGGCCCCTATGAAAAATAAAGGGTTGAACTAAATGTAATCTGATGAATGCAGGTTAAAGTAGTCTGTACATTATAGTTTCTAATAAATATACTTGTATTTTTGTAAATAGACTTGTACTTATTGTATCGTATGTAGATCCATCGTGTTAACTACTTGAAATTTTATTATGTTATATTTATGGAGGCTTATCTGTCGGAAATAGTAGGTATTATACTTATTGAGTTGTGATGTATGGTTCCTTAAAGATTGTTTTTTTTTGGGGTATATGTTACGAGCGTGATGTACTGCAGCTTGAAAAGAACTTGTCCCTATTTGGAACCTATAATACATCGAGGTTTGTTGAAAACTTGATAATAAATAGAAAACTATTTCTATTTCAAACGAGCTAGCAAAATTTTCTACCTCTATGGAAATAGCAAAAGAATATTGAATTATACACACATCCAATGTATACAAGCAGTAGCAGACACATATGCCTACACAGCACACATAGTAGACACCATAATTGGCTGAGCCATCAAAACTGTGCATACGTATGGTTCATCGCTCATTTAGGTTCTAGTTGAAAATAATGACAGTAACTGCAGAAGCGGATGGCAGTAGCGGAAGCGGAACAACAAACGACAAAAGCGGATGGGTTTTACCTTATCGACCACTGGCATACCTCTCCGATTTTTCATATCGCACTGATCTGTATACGGCGTCGGATGCAAAGCGTTGATGGGGAATCCCCCATCAGTCAATTTTTTTCAGGTGAAGAAAGCGTGTTATCATCGAGGAAAGTCGGTAATACAAATTTAAATAAAATGAAATGAATTTTATTAAATAAACAAATAATACAAATTTAAATAAAATGAAATGAATTTCATTTAAATAAACAAATAATTGAAACAACTTAATAAAATGATTTAAGAAGATTAGTTAAAATGTACTATTTTTTGAAGAAGCGTTTGGTTCTTTGGTATCAACACACCCCCAAAAGTTTTCAATAGTTTTAGTGAAATATATTTAATCATTTTAACTTAAAATGTGGTTTCTGCGTTGGAGTGCATGTAATTATGAAACGTCATAATTAATTATGTATTCAAAACATTGAATATGAATATGAAGTTTTTGTATAATAATCAAATGAAAAATATGTAATCTTGCTCGAAAAAAAATTTATCTTTATTTTTCTAAATCAATAAAGATACAGCTACCGGGTTTTGAAATTTTTATATTTCTTTCTTCAAGCTGATTAAAAATTCTAGAGCAAAATTTGCATATGTCAATCGTTATATCTAGATTATTTGTAATTCTTACCTTAAAAAACTTTAACTTAAACATTTCCAACTAAAATTTGTTTTTTAATTTACCTAATTCATATTACAAGAAGAATTTATGAAGAAAGAATTTATTTATATTAGTATATATTTGTATTTATTTATATTAGGTATTTATTAATATTAGGTTTAATGTTAACCAAAATTTAATGAAAAATTATTATTGAAATCTAAACTATTGTGAGGGAGATGTGAATTCTCTGGTTTTTTACGGTTAATGCAACAGTACTGTTCTTAGAAGCTTGTCGTAAATGCCCTTCAAGTCATCCCTATATAAGGTGAATCAGAAGATCTGCAAGTTTATTGTAATTGTTTAAGAGAATTCTGTTGTTACTTTATATTATGTAACCATTCCGGATACCTAAAGTTGTGACGATGTTCATTTCTTTGTAATAACATTGGAATACAAATGGTTTTATGTGCGAAAGAGTTGAAGGATGCGGATTTATGTGACCATGACGTGTTTGAGTATGTGGGGATTAAGAAATCAGAACATGAGTTTTTCTATAAATTTTTGGAGGTTATTATTGTAATTAATTTTAATATTGTAACGATAGAAATGGTTACACAATTAATACGCTAATGACTTCAATGTGTAACAAATGAAACCAACAAAATTACAAATGAAACCAAAACTATGCTTGAATAAATGAATCCAGTCAATAAATGAAATTCAATTCTGTAGATAACTATAATTAAACGCCACTACGAAACGTATGTCGATAGACGCTTCATGAAAGACATTTCGTTCATCTCCTAATAGTTACCTAAGTACAGTCGTTACTCTTCGGAATCCGCCGATTAGGTTAGGTCTCAGATCGCAAAACATACTAATGGCCAGCCAACTTGTTCTAAAAAACTCTAGACCATAATGCAGGAGAGAAATATACAGTTAACTAGTTAGAGAGAGACGCACTATTTTCGCCGTCAAACGATTCTATAAACACGAAAAATTCCCATCTTTTTCCTTCTGCCAGCTAGCAAGCCCGTTGAGGATTCACGCGTTATATAAGACTCAACATACTTCAGTTCTAGCAGTTCCGTTTCCAGTTTTCAAGTTTAAATTCTAAATACTTCACGACACTCAGATCCGTGAAATCGCATAGCAATCGTTTTGACGTTGCTCTTCAGTACTTATTAAAACTTCAAGTAAAGGTAGTCATGTTCATGTATAAATTACGTCGCTTGAAATTATGCGACCAGAAAAATTAGTTCAGTGTACTAAGCGACATGTAAATCAAATTACTATGTTATTTATTTGATTGGACTACAGAAATATTACTTAGACATTTTCAATAGAATAGAGTTGTGAAGTTATTCCAAAGATTTATTGAATCATTATTTGTCGAACTTAAATTCAATTGAAGTATTGTACTAATAATTTGTTCATTGATAATATAATTTTAGAACTGATTGATAGTTTCATATCTCTATTAGTGCTTATCATACATTGTGTGGTTATTTACTTGAAAGCCCTGGACCGTAATTGTCTATTTAGTGCAGCTTCAAAGTTTGAAATAGGCAAGAGTTTTATATTTAATGAATTCGGTAACTATAGAGCGTGGATTTAAATGATATCATAAATAAGTATTAAACTGAAGTTATATTTATTTAGAGCTACGCCACCCTTAAGCACTAAGAAAACATTTTTTGTTCTATCAACGTTTAAAATAAAAATTTTATAGTTTTTTCTGACCTCTAAATGAATTGGGAGTTTTTACAACAAACGGCGTTTTTGTGAAATTTGTCACACCCGAATTAAACGCGACAATACTATATAGGAGGGTATTTTACTGATTGATAGCTCATGTGTTAACTTAATGGAGTTGTTGGCTTCATTAAAATGTTGTTCATTTGTTAATAAGAACAAATTAACATTTCTGGTGTTGTTTCATCTATAACTAGGAATATTTCATCCATGTAACATCTATAAAACTTTAATTTCTCTAAGCAAAAAAATTTTGGTCGAAATATCTTATTCTCTAGATCGTTCATGAAAATTTCTGCCAAAAAGGGACTCAAATAAGAGCCCATGTATAACTTCTTGTTAAAGTGGAAAAACAATCGGATTCAAACAAAATTTGAGTAAATCTAAATTGAAGAGATTGATTCTGAGTTGGAGATTGAAGAATTAACTAATTGATCTGAATGATTTCATGATTAAGTCTTGCAGGAAATAGGGTAATGAAATCAAGGGAAAATGTTATAATTTTCTATGAAGTGGAGGTTTTTATATTCAAGGACTAGTTCTAAAGAGTTTTTGATGCTGTAATTATTGTCAAATTTTAAATCTACCCATTGGTAATCTTGTAAGATAAACTGCCTGTGAAACTAACAATAGGACGGAAACTCAAATCTTGATTGTTAAGATCAATGTTGCTTAGATCTTCAATTTTATGTATTTTAGGTAATGCGTATAATTTAGCTGCTACATAGTGGTTTGGGATTTTTAACTTGTCATTTTTGAAATTTCCTCGGGTGTTCTTTAAAATGTCGATTAAGTTTTTCCTATAAAATCGTATTTAAAGTAGGTTATGACATGACTTTATTTTCTACAACGATATTAGCAAAGCTACATGGGCTGAAAAGCTTTGTCTTATAACTACAAACCTGTTCAATAGAGAATCTCTGATTTCATATTTGAATATCCCAGAAAGAACACCTTCTCGTCCAAGAAGAATGATTTTTCTGTAAAAATATTTCACCTCCATTTGAGAAAACTTATATTTTTTTATTGAAGTTAGAAAATATTTAAATATTATCTTTTCTTATTAATAATCTACGCCTAACTACGAATTGGCCGATGAGAGCCAAAGAATTGTATTGCATGTAATATTTTACGCGTAATTGAATTCTCTCTTTTAGGCCTTTATTCATTTTGTACGCTTTTGCATTTAATTTTGCTTTGTGTGTGCGGAAATTTACTTAATCTGCGTTAACTTGATTTTAAGGGTTTCTAATTAACATACAGTTTAAGCATCCAGTCATTAGTCAAAAGAACGAAGTACGAATTAGGTGCGTGTATCTAGCCTGCGATAATTAATTGAGACATCTTTAACTTGATTAATCCTTTCAGATGAATAGAAAAATTATTGTTTTTATCCATAACACGTCCAAGTATAT
>WYDF02009023.1:0-13738 GCA_009867245.2 Adranes taylori
CCTTCCTAAAAATTTTGTAGCAGAGGCTTCTTTCAAACTCCGCCTTTTTTACGGCAGACCCCGTCGAAAGCCATCGGCTTAGGCAACATTCCACAGCTTAGCCGATCCATCAGGAGTAGCTTCCTTCCCAGAAAACTCGCATAAAAGGAGCCATGCAGGCCAGTGATCAACAAACGCAATTTTTGAGTTGTTGTCTTTGAATGGTTGCGAGAACTCAATTGCGCTAGTCCAAAGTTTTAATTCTGAAATAAGACGTAGTCAATTCCTATTGGGTCAGCGACAAATGATCGCAGCCAGTATTGATCTGATCTTAAAGCGCTATAGAAAAATTTCAAATATTCAAATGAAAACAAATCTACTAGAATGCTACTACTAGATGTTCTAAAGCATTTGATAAGGTATAGCATAGAGAAATACTATACAAGTTATTCTAAAAATAGTTGCTTAACGTAACTAATCCAGTTAATAAAATCCTATCTCACCAACAGAAGCTTTTGCGTCAAAATTAACCAAGAGAGATCTACCTTCAGAAAACTTTTATCCGGAGTACCACAAGGGTCGATATTATCGGCAAAATTATTTTCAATTTTCAATAACGATATTCCAAACATCGCAAATGTCCAGTAAGCAATGTATACTGACGACACATCAGCGTACACAAGCTCGACCAGCTCAAAACTACTCACTAAAAAACTTCAAGGCAGAGTAACTGCTCCAGAATCCTGGTTCAACAAGTTATTCAACAAGTAGAATTCTGGTTCAACAAGTAGGAGACTAGAAATTAATACTAAAAACCACAAGCAATATTCTTCACAAAACGCAAAAAAGCACCACACAAACAAATTCTAATACATGGTAACAACAAAAGCTGGAAATAGTAATTCTGGATAAACGTCTAACCTGGGCAAA
This sequence comes from Adranes taylori, assembly GCA_009867245.2. Taxonomy (NCBI): domain Eukaryota; kingdom Metazoa; phylum Arthropoda; class Insecta; order Coleoptera; family Staphylinidae; genus Adranes; species Adranes taylori. The sequence goes on from WYDF02009023.1 coordinate 910, forward strand.
ATATATAACAGATGCATCAGCCAAAGCGAGAAATATCACAGGAATGCAAAACCCGCTTATGAACAAGCGCAGCACTCTTTCGCAAAGTAACAAACATCTCTTGTACAACACAATAATCGGTCCGACCCTGACATACGCAGCCCCAGTATGAAATTTCGCCGCCACTACCAGCATTCGAAAACTGTAAAGAATCCAGAACAAAATACTAAGAAACATCATGCAAGTACCATTGTTTGTCCATAAAACCCAGATTCACAAAGAGGTCCACCAGTGGCGGCTCGTCAGAGGAGCCAGGAGAGGCTCAGCCTCCTCTCCGTATTCGAAATTCAACCAGTTATATGATTAATAATAAATAATAATTTTATAAATAATCATGAAACATTTAGTAGATATGTTATACGCTAATAATTATATAATGGTGTAAAATATTTTCTGCTCCGCCAGGTATTTTTAAATTTATATCAGCAACAAAGTTAATGCATAAATGTTGGATTGCTTCTAGGTGTAGCCTCCATGTGTAGTCTATTTTATAACAGTATACGCAACCTTGAAGTATGATATGTTTTCATAGCAAATAATAAAACCTATGTCAAGCTGAACGTACGTTAGCAGCTAGCCTCCCATTCAATGGCCTGTAGTATCTGTATAATCCAGCGATCGAGCCACATCAGTAACCTAAAGAAAGCGAGTCCGAGTGTGTGTATTTATATAGCGTACTTTTCTATAGTAATACAACACTTTACTCTACTTTAGGAATTTAAGAAATGTTTAATACTATAATTGTATACTAACACTATGTGGAATATCCCATAGAAATTCCATAGACTCCATAGAAAAATATCTAAAAAATATATTTACCAAATTCTAGAAAGAGACTGAAGAACACCTTAACACATTGATTAGAAAGGCAACCGACTGCACAATAGACGATATCAGAACACACAAAAGGCCCTAAATTGGTATAATGTCATAAACAATCAAACTCACAGCTCGAGCGAAACTCACTCAAACCAACTCAGATAATCAACAGAGTACACAGCAAAAAACTTAGGACGCGTAATAGTGGGTTATAAAATATATAATTCGCACTGTAAAAAATAGGCAATTTAGTCGAGGCCGAGAAAGAGTGGAGATTATTACTCACGTTACTCTTTCTTGGAAATTGCTCTGCCTAGTTAATTACGCTTCTTTACCCAATTTGATATTTAACGCTAAGTGGTTATGAAATATCATTAAATTCGCAATATGCAGCGCTATGTTCTGATGATTAAATGATTTTGTTATTGTCTGATGTTTAGAATAATACATCAAAAATCAATTGAGCAATTGAAAATAATTAATGGTAAGTTGAGAAAGTTTCAACATCATTAGCTGAATAAAAAACAAACGCGATAATAAATGACAAATAACATGAATACCGAGGCGGCGATAGTCATTTATTTTATAACGCAGCTAGCATGCTGTAACATGATACACATAGAAGTTCTAAAAATGTCAAGTCAGTCAGAGCAGGCTACGCTCAACAAATATATAGCCTGTATTATAACGAATATATAAACGTATTCAAGCGAAGGCTAACTTAGCCGAGTTGCTATAGCAACATGCACCGCTCGCCTCCCATTTCCTTGCGTCTCATGACAACAGGAGTGCCATGAAACTAGTCACACACTAGCGCCTTGTTATAAGGTTCTCGTTTTGGAGGAGCCCTCCGCATATAGGAGGCATACCGCATTATTATAATAAGGAGTGCTATTCCTCTGTACCAAGCTATGTTGTAGAGCTGACGTGATGTGCAGTGTATTTAGGCGACCCCACCAAGTATATGCCAGCAGGCATCCCCTCCCTTGTTTTTACCAACACGCAGCTCAGGAACTAACATTCCAAGTTTAGAATTCGCGTTGTACGTTGGGTTTTTAAACTAAACTCTCTGCTGTTGAAATAATTTTTATCATAAAACTCTGATTAATAAAATTACGTTAATATCACATCAGTGACAGTTATTACTTTTATAAATTTCATACCTAGTGTTTTGAATTAAGTGTGCGGATTTGTTATTTAAAATACACATAACAGAGATAGATGTACAGTACAGATCACTGTACTCTGTACAGCTGCGCATTTAACATGCTTGTAAGTTACATATTATATAGCTGTCTGTCTCTTTTTCGCGTAGACCGAGTTCTATCTGGTTTATATATCTTTTTCATTTCGGCTACGCCTGTTTCTATGTATTTGTCATTTTTATTTCGCTCTTGTACTGAATGTATCCGATAGCATTACTACACTTGGTTGAATTTGATTGTGTATTCGTACACTGTTTGCGTGCGTGTGCGTGTGTGTGCGTTTGTATGATATGTTTATGTTCTATTTGAGCTACGTTGTGTTGTTATTTTGGTTGTTGTATTGTAATAGCAGTTAGTGCATGCCTCTGTCTAACATGTGCAATAAGTTTTGTGTTAGTGGTTCATTAGATAATTTTTTCCTTCAAACATGATGATTTCGTGAGTGACTGTTATAATTGTATAAATTGCAATGAGAGGGAAGAAACGTCGGTGAGTTTGTGCTTATGGTTATGCTCCGTTTTACAGTTTATTTTACGCTAATTGAGTTGAAATAAGAACGTCATGTGTCAAATAATTTGATAACCGACTCTTTTGCAATTAATAAATAAATGTCAATATATTTATTGTGATATATGCATAGACTTGCATATTTTACTACTCGGTTAGCATGTTAACAAGTACGATTAGCAAAACTAGATAGAAAAACTACACAAAAGTTAAGACAAACTATTATAATTTTTATTGCCGAGCAACTCAACCGAACTTTTTACTGGATATCACTTAATTTAAATTGACCGCTATCATCATCCATTGATAAATTTATATTATGTATTTTATTTAGAAATTTAATAATCTTTATTGCTTACTTCTAGCTTGGAGGGGGATTGACGCTTTTCGATGAAATAATTATATTTGAAATTCTGATTAGAAACAATGGTTAAAATCAGGGCAGAAGTAGTGAGCACAGTACCCTGCAGTGAGGGGGGGGGGGGCTATAGGAGGCCCAATTTTCATTCAAAAAACTTTTTTGTTCAGTAAAAAATAATTGGGTTAAGCATTTTTCTTTTGGGGTGAAGAGGGGGAGGGAGGGATTTTATTTTTGAAGTTCCGCCATTGATTAAAACTGACAAGCAACCTAAACTATTAAATGTTCATCTCTATTTAAATTGTTATGTTCTTATGGTCCTTTACCGTATAGAGTTTCTAATGTATGCGTAATGGAAATCCTAGGGGGTGACGCTCCTCTAAGAAATCGCACTGCCTATTATAGATTTGTGGCTAAACGAATTTCATGTAGCAGTAAAAGAGACATCTAAAAAATGCAAATTGATTTTCATAACCAAATTATCTACATAATGAAAAAAATTACCTCATTACAAATTATATGCTATCGTTGATCTCATGACAGAACCCACAGATTTATCCATTTCTTACAAAAATATATATGTATGTATGTATACAACAACCTTTATTGACACCATTTCAATAAACTTGACACTTATTCAATGGCACTTATTTATAATATCATAAACAAACATTTAATCCATATAACCAAAAATTATAATCATAACAAAGCAAATATATAATCGCAAAATAATTTTTTTTCTCTCAAAATCACAACTCAAGCTCTTACAATTTGTGAACACAATCTAGAAAAGAGGAATAATGTCAAACCTTAAATCACCTTATTAACTACACTATGACATATGTTCTATATGAATCTCCCCTTTACTTTATTACTTACCTTTACTGCCCTTCCCTATTCCTTTTCTCCTCAATTATTCTTTCCATTATCCCGATACCTTCTATTCCTCCACTCAAACACATTCCCATATTCCCAATCGTCTTTCTTCCTCACTCCAATTCGTTCCCGTACAAGCATTCACCCAATGTTCCCACCTTTCCTCATCTCTTCCACAAATCCTACTTTTCCTCTCACTCTCCTCCATTCAGTACTTGTTTCCCCTTTCCTCACTTCCACTTCTAAATCGCGCAATCATTCTTTTTCTTTTCTATGCCTATATCTGCTGTCATATACTCTACCACCCCCTCCCCATTCATTATACTGTAATATTTCCTATTTTATCTTCCATTCCTTAATATTTTCCATATTTCCACTTCGCGCATTTTCTCATACCATCTTTCTATCAACTATCCTATTCTTTCATACGTATTCTTTCTCTCTTTTGCCCATTCATTCAGACCGTAGTACTGCAGTTGCGAGACGGTCAGTTTAATCCAATAAAACCAAATGCAGTTGCCAGACGAGGAAAGCAGGTACATTTTGTTAGTAACCAGCAATCGCGAGACATCAAAACAGGGTGAAATTATGTAAAAACACGGACAGCAATAAAAAATTTAGGAGTTAAACGCTATAAACTTTCAACCAAGAAAACAGCCTTTTATTCAGAATCGTGTAAATGTACTAAAGTGTTAAATAATTATTATAGTTCAATGTATATTACACGGTATCTAAATAAACTTGATCGTAACGTAATTGCTGTTGCTTAATTTCTCTTGACTCTTGAATTTAATATTCATTTCTTATACCTGCTTCGAAAATCTTTTTCATCTGGCAACTACAGTGTACCCTTATTTCTATAAACATTTAAATAAAACTGACTGTCTCGCAACTGCTGTTTGTTTTGTTTTTCGTCTGGCAACTGCTGTACACCCATTCAGACATCTATCCTTCCTCTCCCCCTCCATACTATTCAAATAAACCAATTTCACCAATCTCTCATTCGCTTCCACCATAACCTTCCTCTCATACCTTACTGACTTCATTCTTGCAAATCTATCTCACACGCTATTGACTTTTCTACTCCAATTAACTTCGTCCATATTCCACACATCACCTTTTCCACCTCCGCTCTTTCTTTTACTCTCCATACTCCCGCTTCATTTTATAATAATGGAAGTTTGTATGCAATATGTATGATATATGTTTGTGTGACATAACATATATCATCCATATTGCATACAAACTTCCATTATTATAAATCTCATCCTCATCGAATCCCTAAATTTCCTTTCCCACACACACCATAATCTTTCCATTGCCTCTTTTGCTTTTTTTACTGCCAATCTTATCTGTCCGTTGTAGCTCCAATTATAACTTAGCTTAAAACCAAAGTACGTATACATTTTCATATTTTCAATTTGCTGCTTCTCCTCCCCCTCTTACACACCATCATTTTCGTTTTCTCAACATTTACCCTTAAACTCTTTTCTCCATATACTAATTCACCGTTTCAATCATTTCTTTTATTTCTTCACTCGTTTTTGCCATACATACATCATCCCCATATACTAATGACCACAGCTTCTCTTTCCCAAGTAGTACCCCTCCACTCTGCCAGTTTCTCAACACCTTTTCCAAATCTGACAGAATGAATAAGTGGTATTCCTCTTCCAATACCAATTATTCTTTCTGACATTCCAACTTCATTCATAATTTCTCTCTCACTTTGTTGTCAAATGCTGCTTGTAGATGTATACACCTCAAATTTAAACTTTTTCCGTTACACAACTCTTGATTCACTAAATAATTTATCAATACCAAATTATCCGTTATGCCAATTGCCTTTATAAATCCACTTTGCGTTTTTGACAATACCCCTTTTCACTCAAAAGTCTCACTATCCTTTTATTCATAATTCTTCCAAACAATTTATAAACCCCATATGATACCTCTATAATTTTCTATCTGCGCTCCTCTCCTGACATATATCGGGATTATTTTCCCTTCCTTCCATTCATCTGGTATACTCTCCCTCCCAGTCCAAATTTCATTAAATCCGGTTTCTTACTAATTCAGCAATTCCTTTCTTATTCAGTTATCTCCACAACTGGACTCCCATCAGGACCTTTCACACTTCCTTTAGTCATTTTTCTTATTCGCTCTAATACTTCCCCTCGTTTTATATCCTCATTGTCATTCGTACCATTTCCACTCATTCTGAACCCATCCTCTCTTTCACTTATTTCCTCCCCCCTCTCAGCTCTGCATTTATACTCCTACTCTTTTATTCTTACCATACATTCTTCTATATCCTTGTCTATCGCCCCAATTACTCTGAGATACTACCATATGCCATATGTCAAATTGCATACTCCATCAAAACTATTCCATTCATCCCAATCTTTCTTCCCATTCTCATTTCCTAACATTTCTTTGAAATCCCTTTTTTCTTTATTGTCCCATCTATATTATCTATGTTCTATTTCCCCATATCCTTCCCCTTTTTCTGTCTCCTTACACGAATCCCATCTTAACCTCCATTCTGCTTCGATCGGAAAATGAACTGCTTCCACTCTTTCTCTTATTTTAATACTGTCAACAAATTCACTCGCTCTCTCATTCATTTTCACATAATCAATTACCGCCTCTCCTCTATGTCCACTAAATGTTATTTCTCCTCTCTTGTCTCGTTTCATGCAACCTTTACCTACTACTAACTTCTCTTTTTCCACCTATTCCATAAACTTTTTTCCCTTCACATCCACAACTTTATATTTTGATTTTCTTTCGACACAAACAGCATCATAATTTACATATCCATATTCCATTTCTCCTATACTTGCATTTCAGTCTCCTAATATCATCAATAAGTCTTCTTCCTCTTCTTTTATCCTTCCACTCATTTTCTTCATGAACTCTTCCAAATTTTTATTCACATTTGCAGTTGTAATCAACCATTTTTCCCCGTTCATTTTAATACTCCTAAAACACACTCCCTTCCATTCCTCATCATTCCACTATTTTTACTCAACCCCTTAACTTTTCTCTTCCTTGCACTCACCCCACTTGCCCTTCTTTTAGCATATTCTCTTGTCGCCTCCTGCCATTTCCAATTGTGCTTATTTGGTACAAATTTTCTTACTTCCTCCTACTTCTTTCCCTCTAATCATGTTTCTATATAGTTCCTATATTCTATAGCAAACCAACTACATCGAACCCCTTCACATGTTCTAAAAATCCTTTATTTTTTTTATCCCTTGAACATTCCAGCTCAAACCTTTTAGCTTTCCCCCTTAATATCTCTCTCTAATTTCTTATTCCTCCTTTTTACTTTTTTTTTAATATATCCATTATTATCTACATCTGTTACTGAAATTTGATTCCCACAACAATTTTTCACTATTTCCCTTAACATTCTTTCTTAATTTCTCAATCCCTTTTCCACTCCAATTTTTATTATTTCGACATTTCCCTCCTTCCACATTGCAATCACCACTTTCTACTTCTGTACTCATCGTCTCTTTATTATGCCCTGTTATTTTGTTCTCTTTATTAACTTCCCATTTATTTTTCTCAAATTTGCTAATTAATTTCTCTTTTAGTTTTCCTATCTTTCATTTGTTTTAATTTTTTCTCTTTTTCTACCCTCATTGCCTCCATCTTTCGGCCTCACCAATTTTTCTTCTTCGTCGCTCCATATCCACAGTTGACTTCCCACCCACATTTTCTTATAACCAAATTTCATCCATTCGTTCCCACTCTTCTTTCTCATATATTTTCTAGTACTCTTCGTAACACTTCATTTCTTACTCCTTCAATTCCTACTACTTCTTCACTTGCATTTCAGTTCCATATTTACTAATTCTTTTACTCTTCCCTCAAGCTCCCTTTTCTTTTGATTCCATTTATTCTCTCTTTCATCCATTTTGTTCCTCCTAGTCTCATTTTCAATCTTTATCTCCACTTTAATCTCCTTCAACTTCCTACTCTCAGTCTTTATTTCTTTTAATAGTTGCATTTGAACCATCACAAAAAATGTAATTCGAATCGGATTCCTTTTCCTTGGTGGAATGAGGAGCTGTTCAAAAAAAAAAGCAGATTCCATAAAATCTTGAAATTTAAGAAGAATTCAGCTGCTTAGCTTAAGTATAAAAAAAACATGTGCTTTAGTTAGAAATACCGTTAGAGAGAGAGACAGAAAAAAAAGATAAAGTTTATCGCATTTTGTGAATCTTTATCTAGGAACATCCGACGTTTGGAATAATGGTAAAAGAATATCTCATAATAAACTATAAGCAAACTCTCAAGGTCATGCTTAATGCCGGACATGTGTAAAGAAGAGTTCTTAAATCATTTAGTGCTGTAATTAGAAGAATATAATATAGATTGATCAAAACTCTCATTTCCTCTTAATCCGATCTCTTACCAAGAATTAAAAAATATTCTTTATAGGGTAAAGGATTCAGCTTCAGGTTTGTATTTAATATCTTATTCAATGAGTAAGCATCTTCCACATATCACCTCCAATTAAAATCTTAATTGGCATTACAGCTACAATTACCCAAAAACTTACATTAAACATATTTCCATTTAAAATACATTCTTTCACAATTGAAAAGGGAAGACTTCATTATCTTCTTCCCCACATTCCTGTACACTCCCTATTCTCTATCCTTTCATCCCTCGTCTCCCGTCCTACTACACTAACAATTCCTAACCCCTCCTCATTCACACTTTCTCTACTTATATTCTTATTTTCTCACTACTCATTCTCCTCTACCTCTCTCTTCGTTTTCTTACAATCTCAATTTATTCTCTCATCCCATTATCTTATTTTTCCTTCTTTCCCGCTATTCATCATACCCGTCTTATTTTCTTTTATATCTCTCTCGAAATTCTTTTCATTATTTCTATTCCATTTCCCTCCTTATATAAACTTACCCTCAAGTTTTCTCCTATTCCATTCTATCCCTTCACATTCTTTAATATAATGACTCCATTTTTCTTCTCCCTGCCACATATTCTACACATTCTTTGCTTTTTATTCATCCAATATATATTTCCATTCTCTTCATTACCACATCTAAACCCCGCAATCGTTCTTTTTCCTCTCATGCTTAAGCTTAATAACAAACATCCACTGATCCACTGATAACAAACATCCCAACATTTTCACTGATCAATCTATATTTATTATTATACCGACTAACATCAAATCTTCTCTCTCTATACGCCATTGTATTTGATACCTGCCATTGTACGCCATTGTATTTGATACCATGCCCATTAAACCCAAGATCTCACATATCAAAATATCCAGCATATATAGTTGTAGTTGTGTCGCACGCTTTTGTGTTAAATACCTATTCCTTTTTTTAGCAATATCAATAATTCATTGGAGTATTACGCGATTAAGATTGTAGCGTATTTAGAATTTAAATTTTACAAATAACTGATAATGCAAAAACGGTAGAGCACTCAATATTTTAGTAGAACATAAAGGTACACTAATTATAAAGCTATTAAACAATTAGAAAAAGTTAGTTTTTTCTGTTCCAAACAGTATTAAATATTAAAATTACAGTATAATTTACTTACATTTTAAAAATGTACTAAACAAGTTTATAATTAATAAACAATTAACACCTTCATTTATGTTTTACAGAGGTAAAAAATTATATCAATGAAGCTTGTTGACATAAAAAAAAAACAATGTTTAATATATAAAAATAATTGTTAACTTATAAATATAATTAATATATAATGAAAATAATTAATATAATAAATTTAACTTATTACACATTAACAATATTGTATTTAAAATATTAATCAAGTTAAAAACATTTATATGTAAATTTAAATTTTAGTCGCTAATTGAAACGAAAATAAATGCTTTATAAATTAATTACAATGCATAAAAATATAATTGCTATTTATACAGCTTTTTCATTTAATTCAAATTCATTGATTTTAGATTTTATAACCTATACACAAATTATACTTCACGATGATTGACATACGGTTTGCTAAGATTTTATAGACATAATTTTATACAATTTAAAAAAAAATCTTTAAAAGACGAAGGATGCCCGGTGCATCCAAAAGTTTGCGATTTTCACCCACAAAAACTTCACTCCCTGTTAGAGATGGACTGGTTGAGGAGATATGGTATTGTTTCAAGAAGCTTTATGATTTTCTATCCTCTTCATCCTGAAATTGAGCTTTATACATTCATATCGTACATTTTATATACACAAAGTTATTTTATATAACAGCTCATTTTTCAATGACAAATTACTCTAGAAGCTAACATCCCGTTTTCTTTTTTGTTTTGTTTTGAACACCTGTATCGCTTAACCATTAAAGGATGTTGTGAAGCCGTTTTCGAGGAAACCGACGAGAAGTTAGACATACATATGTCAGCCATAAAAATTATAAACTTTAAAATTGGGAGATGCAACATGTGTCGAGACTATGCGCTCAGTATTGAACGCTATTTCAAGAAATAAAATATAACATAAAATAAAATAAAACCAGAAAAAAGAAAGACAAATAGAGAAAAAATCACATTTCCCAAAAAAAAAATTCTCCACACTCACTGACATAACCTAAACTTCCTTTCTTCAGATCGTAGTCCAGGCTTTTAAGTTTTCTCTATCTATTTTTTCATCATTAACTCCTTTCTCAGGAAAGATCCTTTCTTCCTCCCCCATATTTTCCCTTCCCTTACTCTTCTATTCTTTATTCTCTTTTCTTCCCTCCCATTCCCTTTCCATCTCTCTCCCTTCTAAATTTTAATCTTTCAAACCCTCTAACCTTTTCACCTACCTCCTATTTATTCCTCCCAATATTTTCTTTATTACCTCTAGATCTTTTCCTTTATCCCCCAGAATTCTACCATTTATCTTTCTCTCTCAATGCATTTTATACCTACGCATTCCTTAGTCCGATGGATCCAATTTTCTTCCACCTCCCCACAACTGAATAATTAATTATATTGTTCAAACAATACTTCTACTTTTCGCAACAATGTTTCTAACTAAATTTAGAACCCGTTTTATTTCATATTGAGGGAAAAACTGAAAAAATAATTGACAAAGTTAGTTTAGTTTCATGTTTTTAATTATATAAAATAAACGTGTATAATAAAACTTCAAAGGCAAAAAGTTTCAAAACACGAAATAATACCCATTTTTTAAAATTTGGTTAAACAAAGTTGATAAAAATGGTCAAATTTCATGTTTTTTATCATATAAAATGAACATGTCTAATAATGCTATTATAACTTTTTTAGGAGGTATTTAGGGCAAACTTGAAAAAAAGTTGGCAAAATTAGTCAAATTTCATGTTTTTTATCATATAAAATGAATGTATCTAATAATTATAAGTTCAGAGGCAAAAATTTTCAAAATACGAAATAATATCCAAAATTTTTTATGTAATTTTGGTCCAACAACATATTTTATAAGATGGTTAGAACATAGAACAAAGTTGATAGAAAGTGTTGGCAAACTTAGTCAAATTTCATGTTTAATGTCATATAAAATGAACGTGCCTAATAATAATGCTATTATAAATTCAAAAGTAAAAATTTTCAAAATACGAAATAATACCCAAAAATTTTTATGTTATTTTGGTTCAACATATTTTTATAACATGGTTAGAACAAAGTTGATAGAAAATGTTGGCAAACTTAATCAAATTTCAGTTTTTTATCATATAATATGAACCTGTCTAATAATGCTATTATAAGTTCAAAGTCAAAAATTTTCATAATACGAAATAATACCCACAACTTTTTTGTTATTTTGCTTCAAAAACATATTTTTATAAGATGCTTAGGACAAAGTTGAAAACAAAAGTTGGCAAACTTAGTTAAATTTCATAATTTTTGTCATATAAATTGAACGTGTCTAATAATTCTATTATAACTTCAAAGGTAAAAATTTTCAAAACACGACATAATACCCAAAATTTTTTAGTCTTATTTTGGTCCAACAACATATTTTATTATATGTTTAAGACAAAGTTGAAAAGAAGTTGGCTAAGTTACTCAAATTTCATTTTTTTTATCATATAAAATGAACCTGTCTAATAATGCTATTATAAGTTCAAAGGCAAAAATTTGCAAAATATGAAATAATACCCACAACTTTTTTATGTTATTTTGGTTCAAGGACATATTCTTATAAGATGCTTAGGACAAAGTTGAAAACAAAAGTTGGCAAAGTTAGTTAAATTTCATGTTTTTGTCAAATAAATTGAACGTGTCTAATAATGCTATTATAAATTCAAAGGTAAACATTTTCAAAATATGAAATAATACCCAATTGTTTTTTATTTTATTTTAGTCCATATATTTTTAGAACATATTTTAGGAAAACTTAAAAAAAGTTGGTAAAATTAGTCAAATTATAGGTTTTTTGTCATATAAAATGTAATGTGTCTAATATTATAACTTCAAAGGTAAAATTTTTCAAAATACGAAACAATACCCAAAAATATTTTATGTTATTTTGGTTCAACAACATATTTTTATTAGATGGTTAGGACAAACTTGAAAAAACATGTTGGCAAAGTTAATCAAGTTGCATGTTTTTTGTCATATAAAATGAATGTGTCTATTTTAACTTCAAAGGCAAAAATTTTCAAAATATAAGGTAATACCCATTTTTAAAAATTTTATTTTAGTCTAACAACATTTTTTTATAAGATACTAGCTAAACCCGGCCACGCTTCGCTGTGGCTTAGTCTGATATGGAATGAATCTCAGTCTGATATGATATGCCGACATGGCCTAATTGATGCGGCCAGCGATATGGCCTAATTGCCGTTGCCTGTGGCCGCGACCAGTTATATGGGCGGATTCCTGTATTCCGTTTTCCCGTATTCCCTTATTCAGGTATTCCCATATTCCAGATTTCCCATAGTCCCGTATTCCCATTTTCCCGTATTCCCGCATTAAGTATACAAAAACACGCGTGTATTCGAATGCCACGTTATATCAAAATTTCAAGAATAT
>WYDF02009034.1:0-13737 GCA_009867245.2 Adranes taylori
ATATATGTCTTATTGGTGCCATTCAAAATGCGACATTCAAACGTGAGACAGAAAGCAAGATTTCAAAGTACCGTTAGTCTAAAAACAAACGCATTTTGAATGAACCATAAAATATTAAACCCGCCCGCCTGTAATCAGTTATAAACATTTACGCAATATAGGAAAATTCATTAAGTTTCATCTTTCCCACTCCCCATCTCCCTCTACATTTGTCAGTTTCTTCATTCAACGGACGTAATATTATAATGTTGCTATAAACAATTCGCTAAACCTTTATAATTTAAAATATACGCTTGTTCCTTCTCATGACATAATTACAAATCTTATGGAACCTTGTCTCTTGATTGTCTCATCATAGCTAGAAAATGACGTTCTACAACACAATATAAGCAATTATGCTAAAAGTAAATAAACGTTTGCAGATGAAACGTGCGGAAGAAGTTTGAAACGAATATTTCACGTTTATACATATTTTATATACGAGATAAACGCTAAACGTTGTAAGGAGTTAGGTAACTCAAGGCACGCTAAGTTTAACATAATCACGTTGATGAGACACATTTGTTTTTCCTTTATTGGTACAAATAATGTCACATATTGTCACATTTATTTTGAGGAAGATTGTTGGTCTCCGATGTGACGTTGGAAGGAGAGGGGGTATTTTAATTATATGGGTTTATGTAGTGTCCTCTCCCTCCATCCTAGGCACTAAGACCGATTATTACTTATAGAATAATACACGTGAGTCAGCACGTGCTTCTAATTATCTACTATTCCTTACGAGTTATTATTTTGATAGTTGTGACTGAATATTCAACTTATAATCCCCTAGCCCCCTACTAGACTTTAAAATAAAACACCTGACGTTGCCATTGCTACAGTTGAGTGTACCCAGCTCTTATTTCGTTAACTTGAATGACTTATCGGTAACTCTCAACCCCTAGCATTCGTAGCGTCTTTATATTTGAGGCTAATAAACTGAAAGGGCGTTTAAACTTAACTAAAAATGTATTGTTACGTTGTAAAGAAATGCCTATGTACAATTTCTTACATATTCGGTCATACATAAAAATGTCTACATGTAGAAATAATTAAATAACTAGTGAGTTATAATCAAAATTTCCATCATAATAAATTACTCAAAATAACTTCTATACATCATCTGTTTATTCCTTCGTTAATAAATAGCAAAGTTACTTTGAGTTTCCCTACACAACTTATTTAAACTTATTTTATAACTATGCACAGTGATCTTAAATAATTATATATCGAATGGTTTTTCTTTATGCTAATAATTAAACTCATGACCTTCGATTTACTTTTACTCCTGTTGATGTAACATAATTATTTTAATTATTTCCGATTACTGTTTCTACTAAACGTGACACTTTGATTCACTAATATTTGATTTAATAATTAATTATAATTTTAATCCGGATTAAATCATGGATTTTATATTCAAAACTCAGTCCGACATAGTAACTGCTTTGATAATACCCCAAAAATCTCATCTATGTGGAACCTATAGGACTTTTTAAACGTTTCTTCTAATTCACTCAATTCTCACCAAAGTTACTTTTTCCCTGTCCAATCATAAATCATATCCATTTCATGTATTCCACTTAATAGTATTTCCTGTTGACTTGAAATTACTTTTCGTCATAATAATTGTCAAACGAATTAAAGGTGCTTCTTGCACCTATACAGATACCGTTCATGCAGCGTGCATTCATTTCTTATAGATCGATAAGCAATTAAATTGATTTAGTCACACGTATATTGAAGTAGCGCGCTTGTGTTATCGATTACTAATAACCAATTAGCGATCTCTCCCAATGCTCCACCCCGTTGTGTGATTTTACGTCATCGCTTTCTTCTGTCCGCTGCGAGATTCCTTTATGCGTCGGAATTTACTCTGCTTCTATACTGCAATTCTAAGCTAATCCATCTGCTTCCAAAATGTATTGGACCTATACTTTACTTCATAAATAATCGTTTACCTGAATCTCTAAATGCTAATTGCCCTTTCTCTGACTTTCGAGTAGCATGCACATTTTTAGATCTTCACCCCATCTATTCATACTGACTCATTTACAAAAGTTACCTAATGTTCAAACTTTCTCACATGAAACTCATTTTACAAAAGACTTATCGTAGAAGCTTGAAACGAGTGCATTTTACCTTGTGATAATATCGTTGTGTCAGTGAAAGAGTGTAACAACTAAAATTCACTTATTTTAAGGAAAATGAGTTTAAGATTTGCACTCACAAAGTGGTTTGCTTAAATCTAAAAGACTAAAGACGTCGTGTTTTTGTTATTAATTGTATACTAGCAAGTCCCATCGCAGCTTCGCTTGCGATATTCGTAAATATCAACGTATCAACGTATATCATATCAACGTATCAACGACAGCTCTGCTGTCCGCATTATCGTGGCGTGCGGCCGCTCTTATGGTGCGGACAGCTCTTCTGTGCGCAGCGCAGCGGCCATATATCAATTTTCATGCCGATCGGTAGAACGATGTAGTAGTTGAAATGCTCTGCTGTTCGGAAGAATCTTTTTGCCAAACTGCAACTTTCTAAGTTAATTGGTTTCTGAAATACGCTTATTATCATTTTTGCTCAATACGACCCCCGCTTTTATCCCTTTAGGAGCTGCAAATCAACATTGTGTCTCACATCTATCTAATGGAGTTTAACGAAGAATATTCTTGCCAAGTGTCAGCTTCCTAAGCTAATTGATGTCCGAGATATGGTTATTTTGATTCTTGTTTTATACGACCCGCGCTTGTGTACCCTTTAAAAGCTGAACACAAAAATTTCTTACACGTGTGTAATGGATTTTAACGATGAATAATCTTGCTAATAGCAACTACCTAAGCTAATTGGTTTCTGAGATAGGGTGATTTTAATTTTTGGAGATAGGAATAAGCAAATACCACTACGATCCCGTCATCAGCAGCTGTTTGCAATTAAGCAAGCTGTATTCTATAAAAAAAAATTGTACGACTATCAAATTATAAAATATGTCGACTATCAAATCATATACTTTTAACCGTAGAATCATTTAACAGTAACTATTTTTTAATTTGACAAATTTTTATGTTTTCATTCTTAACAATGGGAAAAATTTCAAACAGAAATGTAATTAAACACACAATTATATATCTTCTAGTACACTCTGTGCATACAATTAAATATAAATATCTTATGTAACTGAAATCACATTATATAAATTAAAGAGAATTTACTCTTTAAATTGGCAATGGGCAGGGCATATAAATAAGATAAGAGATGGTAGAAGATTATAGACGACCGGATTTATTATATAATTATGTCGGTTTTAATGCCATTTATTTACGATGGTGATGTAGTTTCATTTCATTTCGTTTGTCCAAACATGTAATTGTGATTCATGCAGTTATCATCTTTCTGTTTAATGTCGTATATGTAAGACATAATTTTAATTGGAATTCCAACACGTATGTTTTGTTTTATTAATGTTTTGACGATGGAAAATTTGTGTAAGATGCAACTTGATATATTTATTCGAGACGTGCTTTTTTAATGATGTTTTTTTGTAATGCTTTTAGCTGATGATGATATTTATATATTGAAAACGTTCGAAATGAAAATTTAGTTACATTTATTGTACAATTTTTGGTCATCTATCTACAACAATTTTATACATTAGATTTTACGGGGCCAATACAACGATATTCAAAAAAGTCAATAAAGAAAGTTAATTCTGGCCAACTTCTGTGACTGACTATGTATACTTTTATAGCACTTAAGTTCTATTTATATCTAAGCAGTATAACTGTGTACAATAAAACAAATCATAAAGCTTTATTCTTTCCTACATCATTCCTTTCACACTATCACACCCGCCAGTAAATTAATTCCTATGTTTTTGCTTTCTCGTATTATTAGAGTTATGATTATTTTATTATGATACCCACACGTATAAACTAACGCATAAAAATTTCTCTTGGGAAAATATGAATATGTTCATTTTGCCTCAAAGTGCGTTCTCGTTTAATGAATTTAACATTAAATCTATTTACATCAACAAAACATAATAACCGAAAGAAAATCATACGAAATGAAAATATGAAAACGCGATATTGAATGTATATTTCTAATTATAAAAAAAATTATTACGGAAATGTTTTTTATTTTCTGTCTTTCTAAATTGAGTTCAATTTGATAGTATCTGAAAATTTATTCAAAAGAGCAAGTCATAAATTGAGAGAAAGAGAAAGTTGGAACAAGAAACCTCTAAGACCACTTTTACGACGTTACTGACGATCACGTTGATGAGCTGATTTTTGCCTCGGCAGGTCGTGAATCTTTAGCAAACCGTTCCAGTTGGAACAGTCAAAGGAAACTTGACTGGTGATTCGAGCGCCCAAATGGCTTTCGTGCGAAACCGAATAAAAGGAAAATTTTCATGAGGAAGGGTTGATTCAAATTATAACTAAGAATTTCTGAACTAAATAAATAAGAATGTCTGTAAATATTTCACAATTTAAAAAATCTTACAGGAAGACATATCTATGTGTTAATTTAACAACGCAATTTTAAGAAAATTTTATCAAAAACAGAACAAGTTTTTCAAAATATAATAACTATAATTATATATATTGTCACGTTAATTTTTGTTACATGGAATTCAGTTAACTTTAACCAGATTATTATATTCTACTCCCAGTAAAAACACACTCAATTGCACCGGTAGATGGTAGAGTTTTAATCAAAGTTTCATTTATGAGCATAGTTTCAAAATTAGTAAAAACTTATTTGGAGATTTTAATAAGTTCATACACTAATAAAGTTAAAAATTAAACAATACGTTGTGGCAGGCAGAACCAGGATTCAGGTTGCTTGAGTAGAACCAGGATTCAATTTTAATAAAGCAAGTACGGACCATGAATTAAAGACAATTCAGAAACAAATAAAATGCGATTGATTTCAAAATACTTTATTAATCACCAAATAATTTAATTTACATGCAACAATAATTAATAAAAGTATAATTTAGAGCAAGCTTCGGATCAAAACAAAAAATAATATACATAATATAAATGGATGAAAACCAAATAATAATAAACAATAATTAAGTAATTATAGTGAGTTCACACGCTTTGCTAAATAATAAAACAAGTATTGATATTAAGATTTATTTGATTGACATAAATGTTGTAACCAGTTTGTTTCCAAACTGGTTCAATTTAAAACTTTTTTAAGACAGAATATTGGCCAATCTATTCAGCTCTAGGTTTGGCAATATACGTGAATGCAACTAAATTAATAAAGTATAATTAGTTACCTGTTGGGTACACGTAAGACCCTTATCTCATTGCGTTGAATATCAATTGTATCTTGGGCTTATTATTTTAGGTTTTGGTTGACCAACCCTAAAAGGTTTAAATTATTAATGTCTGGTTGAATTAATTATTGATTTTCTAATAATTGATGTCTGATTGTTTTGACGATGATTGTTTTAATCACTGATTACCAGAATGTGGGTATTGCTTAAAATACAATGTGTTTCGATATTTATACAACTACAATGCAATTATGTTCAAGTTCTGCTTTAATCTTGTTTTATACATAACGGTTTTCATATCTGTTGTTTAGGTAAATTGCGTTGTTGTGAATTTAACAACTCAGTTGTTGCTAATTAATTCTTGTCGTAATTATTACCTTTGTTATTCAATGATTTGTGGGGTCAGATTCTCTGTGCTTTGGGGTATTTCATCGACTCGCTCCGTCTATTGAGGAATGGCAATTTAAGATGCAAATCGTGACGTACATTGATTAGTCTGGTAGTATCTTGTTTCTTAATTAATCTGCTTCAAAGGTTGAATTATATTTAGAGAGTGTGATACTGTCTGGTGAAATTTAGACTTCCTGTATTATTACGCATATAATGAAAGTCTTGGTACTTAAGGCATGTCCAAGAATTGACTACATCGTCCAAGAGAGGTAGTAGTTTTCTCTGGATCCAGAAAAGTAAGATGATATCTAGCTTTATCAAATCATTGAGTGGTTTTGAGAGTTTTGGCGGTTTTGAGCAACTTGGTCCTACTGATTATTGATTTTCCGCTAGTACTTCGGAAATTATTGTATTTCAGCCTCTCTTTTCAATTTGCAATTAATTGATTCGTCTATGGATTAAAGAACTGCCGTCGAGTCAATGGAATTTGGATAGCGTCACTGAAGTTTTGAAAAGAGCCGTTTTGCTTAACGGAATGTTACGAAGCCCGATATACGCACTCTCCATTGTATATTGGCGTAGAAAAGAAGCCAAATCTTTGGCTCCTGCTTAATGTAGATCGCCATTTTGCGCCAATAAGAGACCTAAATATATTTCTTTACTCTCTCAATTCTTTGTCCGCCTAGCTCGAATACATGCCTTCTGCATTCTTTTCGTCCCTCCTTACACACCATTCTTTTTGTCTTTTCCACATTCACTTCCAATTCCCTTCTATCCATATATCCCTTCACTCCCCCAATCATTTCTTTCATCTCTTCCCTATCACTCGCCATGTATACTATATCATTCGCATAGGAAAGAGACCACACCTGCCGAGACCACCTGCCCCTTTTCCAAGATCTCCTACAAATCTGATAAATAAGTGTTAAATAGGCAAGGACTTACCGGGCATTCTTGCCTTGCTCCCCCTTTTGGTCTCAAACCATTCAAACACTCTATCATTAACTCCCGCCCTTACTTTCGTACCTTCATACAAACCGTTTATCATACTTATCATAGCACTCGATATCCCTACATACTCCACTTTCTCCAATAATTTCTCCCTCACAATTCTATCGAATGCCGCTTTCAGGTCTACTAATAGCAGATATAACTTCCGTCTTTTTTTTACCTCCATATTCATCACATAGTTGATCGTAACAATACTGCCCGCCGTCCACCTACCTCTTATAAATCCATTCTGCGAATGTGAGAAAATTTCTTCTCACTGACTATGTGATGAATATGGAGGATGAATATGGAGGTAACCTCCTATTTATGACCAGAGCAAACAGTCTATAAAGTCCATCCATAATTGTCACCCCCCTATAGCTCCCAACATTCATTCTATTTCCTCTCTTATACACTGGCACTATTTCTCCTTTTCTCCAATTCATCCGGCATACTTATTTCTCCTTTCCATAATCCCCCAATATCAATCCACTCCCAATATCAATCCCCACGATATACTAAATAATATTCAACTTAATATAAATTATCCAAAATGATAATATCCAAAATAATATTCAACATAATGTTTCAAATAATTTTGAAACGTAATAAAGAATCTGGCGTAAAGCGACACAGAGATCAGCGGTTATGAGTCTCTACTATCGTAAGATAAATTTTAAAAAGCAGGAGTGCAAAGTAACGAAAACTGAAGGTGCACACCCCTATCATAAACTTCGATGTCGATTGGATCTAATCGAATCGATGTTCGATCATGTGCGGTCTATTGTTGGTCGTGAATATCACTGTGCCCCTTGCGAGTACTTGGGGTCTGTATGTAGCAAAATTGGTACAGGAACCACTGTGGACCATGGTATGAATCTCTCATTACTCCAAAGAACGTACATGAGCTCCAAGAACAAATATATACCGACAACAGGCTACCCGCACTCGCAATATCTTGCGAAGTCTTTGGGAAATATTTTTGGGTGTCACTTTTTGGGTGTTTTTGAATGAAATGTTTTTCTGTGTCTCTTTACAGGCAACTGCTCATAGAGGTATTCAAGAGCAAGACATAAATATAAAATAGAGATATCCCTGAAAATATAGATAATAGCAGTAAGGCCCTCCGCACACGACGCGACTGGCAAGCGGTGCGTTCTCGATGCAATTTCTGTGAGATATTAGAGATTCGTACGGTATACTCAATCTGTGCAACTAAAATCCGCACACGGTGCGTCGCTTGTACAATTCAAACACGCGCGATCTCTGTGTGTTGCATATTTTTTGCTAGTGTACCTTGTGATAGTGAGAACGACAGTTATTTATAAAATGAGCTCCAATAGCAGTAGAAGTGATGAAGAGAACATTATTTTATACTAATGGTATTCTAAGAGGAGATATATAAAACGACGAAAAAACTGGGTGCATTCTTATATTGAAAATAATGTTCATTGTAGACAATTTGTTGCAGCCAGAGAATTGCATGACCCAACAGATGTAAAATTTTTAACGTTTTAGAGAATGTCACAAAACGCAAAAATTATCATAGAGATTTATAAATTAATATTCATATTTTCATTAAATAATTCAAATAATATTTATATGACAAAACAATATATAGGAAGAAGTTAATATTAAAAAAAATCTTATGAAATTACAGATATACCGCCAAAAACATAAAGATATTAAGCGGTGCGTGCAGTACGACTGATAAGCGAGCTCCATTGTAGATCGCACGTCCCACTTTCCAATCGTCAGCCGCTCGCACCGTACTCCAGTCGAGAGGAGATTGCGTCGTTTACGAATCACCACCTATTTAGCTAGGAAACGAGATCGTATCAGATATGCACAGCTCGCTAGTGGCGCCGTGTGCGAAGGGCCTAATATTTCAGATGCTTACCAATCAGCCATTCTTTTTAATCACTGACTATTGGTTTTTACTGAATTTTATTTTTATTTCGGGTTTTATTGGATTGGGTTTTATACGTTGTGCAATTCCGACTTACCAGGCGATGTTTTGATATTGAATACTGCGTCATTAATTTTTATAGCCCGTGCTTTTATTTTTATGAAAATGAACGCAATATTTTTCGGTCATTCACTGTACGGCATCATCTAAATGGTTACATCGCTATCTCTTTTGTCTCACGTATGTGATTATTCCTCTTCAAACTTCCCTTACTTTTTCCGAATAAATTTAATTTAGCGATCCATGCCAAATATATTTAGGCATAAACTGTGCTCGATATATGATTTATACAGAAATGCCTATGCTTATGCAAGTTTGAATTTGCTCGCTTACTCAGTTGGTGCTTATTCCCCATATGCAAAAAAGAAATGTTGCTTCAAATTTTGGTCCAACAAATCCAAGGTGTGGGGAATCAGGATCTTTCCCCAGATTTGTTCAATTTAGATTAAGTTTATTTCGTATAGGTTTATTCTTAGGTTTAATTTAGATTTATTGTTATGATTAAGTTTCTTATTAGGTGAGTTCAGTTACATTGCATAAAAACTGCGTTTGTAACATATTATTTTTGTAATATATAACATTGTATAAATTTTTCTTATACTTTCATTTTATAAGTAAATGATTAGTTTTACTTGCAATATATGGATTAGAACGAAAATAATTTTAAAAATGTTTATTTTGGTGGATTTTCGGGGCATACGAAATATGTCACCAGGAACTTCACCCAATTTATTGTAGTTTTATATAAGAAAACTTCGTATGCATATACTTTAAAATAAATAATTTACTGTAATTAATTGTTTATTTTCTGTTGCTGGTAGTGAATCGATCGCGGAAGCCGGAATCAACAATTAAAGCGTCGTTTGAGTAAACAAACTAAATTGAATTGGTAATGAATACCAAAAGAAAATGATGATTGATGATTGAAAACAAGAAGCTAAGACAATATTTTAACAATTAACGGTCATTGCTCTTGATTTGACGTTACTAAAATGTTGCATAGAAGCGTATTTTTAATATTACATTTTGAAGTGCTTTCAATAATGATAGTGATGAATTATATAAAGTTTTAACAACTTCAACACTCCCTTGTATTCTAAGTTTATTTATTTTAAACTAACATTAAACTTATTGTCGATCACACCTAAATGCATTCTAAAATATTCAAATTTTTTATGAGGAAGACTTTTCGTAAACACATCAGCAATTTGCTCATTTGTACATACATAATTACACCTGAATCATTTTTTTTTCTCGAACAAAATTAAACCTTACATTTATATTATTTTTACATCTATGAAACAATGGATTTTTAATTCATTTGATAGCACTTTGGTTATCACACATTAAAATAACATTTGCACCCCAATTTAATTCACCAATTTCACAAAGCAACTGTTTTAACACACTGTTTATTTTTCGTGGCTTCACAAGCTGCTATGAACTGAGCTTCTGTAGTTGATAGTAATTCTGGCTGCTGATCACAGCTGCACCGTGTAATTACACCTTTACACGTCTTAAAGACATACCCTGATGTGGGACGTTGGGTGTCTACACCACTTGCATAACCGGACTCAGAATATTCCACAAATTGATCATTATCTGCAGTATAATAAATTTCAGTGTTTGGTGTTAGCTTCAAGTATTCAAAAATTCATTTAACAGCCCATTATTTTGAAATCTGCTGACAGCAAACATAATATCTTGCTGTAATTGCAGCAAACTTTAATGTGCCTATAGCTTCTCGATACGGAATATTTTCTTCTAACACATCATTATTTAAACTTGATAAAGCCGTATTGGGATCGGCTGGTATTTTGTTAGTTTTTATTCCTCATAAATTAAAGCGCTGTAACATTCTGTTAATGTAGTTTCTTATGCTTATAAACATAGATCTTTCGGATTTGTTTCTTTCAATCTCTAATTCTATGAAGTAAGTTGGTTCACATATAGTTACTTCAAAGGCATTCTTCATTTCATCTGAAATTGTTGCTATAATTTCCATCTTTTTACAGAAAATTAATCCATCATCTACGTATAAAATTAATAGAACTTGTTAGTCATTAATTGTAGTTTAAAAACACATTTCTCCGCTTCACACTGCTCAAACTCAAAACTTTCTAAAAAGGTTTGAAACTTAGTATTCCCACCCTCCCTAAGATGATCCCTACGCCTATATTAAAAAAAAACAAGTAAGACAAAAACAAGCACCCTTCCACAACAACAACCTCTATTTCAGGTTAACTAACACCGACTTGCGCAGCCAAGCAAGTACTTAAAAATACAAGAGCACCAGCAAATCAGCTCACCCCATTAAACCGAACTCCCTCATCAGTTGACCATGCGTATATCTTATCTACAAGCTACCAGCTTACCATAATTTCTAAAAATATTCCACTTAATAACAGTTCCAGGCTGAAGAGGATGATAAATCCTAAAGCCTCATTCAAACAAACTCTCCAATTTCCCAACAATATACAATCCCAACAGGGAGTGGTTTTTTAGTTAGGGTACAAATCCCACACTATCGGATGCACGTGCATCCGGCACATTTTGAAGGTTTCTCCACTTCCTACGTAAAACAAAAAAAAACAACTTAGTGCTTGTTTAAGGCCGTACAACGCTTTCTTTAATTTACATGCTTGTCCATGTTTTAAGTCAATACCTCAGGTCCATATAAATATCTTCTATTAATTCATCATGTAAGAACGCCATTTTAATATCACATTGCATTATTTCATAATCACTTTTCACAGCTGTTGTTAAAAGTAGTCTTATGGTTTCATAACGTGTAGTTGGGGAGAACGTTTCGATGTAAACTGCTCCTTTTTTTTGAATAAATCCTTCTGCACATAGTCTGGATTCATGGCTTTCTATTTTGCCTTCACTGTCTTTTCTAACTTTAAAACCCCATTTTGAGCCTATGGTTTTCCTATTTTCTGGCAGTGTCTTTCTTTTTCAATGCAGTCAATTCGTCTTTAATTACATCTTTCCATTTTTCTTTGCCTGAGGACTGTAGTGCCTCATCGTACGTATTTCGGATTTCCACTTCTGAGTAACATTCTTCATATCGCGTTGGTTTCTTTATTTTCTCTCGGTCTCGAAGTGTATATTGTGTTTGATCCAGAGTACTATTTTCTTGAGTTCGGTCATTTATTTCTATTTCATTATTTCCATTTATCTCATTTTCATCACTCACATTCTCATTACCGTTTTCTTCTTTATTCCTTTCGGTATTTAGAGGTATTAAAATAGTATTTATTCTGAGTAATTCTACTTCATTGAAAATAAAATCCCGTGCTATTTTAATTTTCCTCGTAATAAGATCAAACAGACGATAGTTGGTAGTTTCTTTGCCATACCCTATTAGTTTTTGCTTTTTGGTTCTAATTTCTTCCATAAGTTTGTTGGTATATGTACATAAGCTTCACTTCCAAAAATTTTAATAAGAATTAAGGTTGGCTTGCAACGGTTGGCTGCCAAATTTCAAATGGGGTCGAGTCAGGGTTTGAGAAAACCGGATTTTTTTTAATAACCCCAACCCAATGGGTTTTTTGGAATTTTATTGGGTTTTAGCCGTTTATTGGGTTTTAATGGATTTTATTGCGGTTTTTCAGATTTCAAAATTTATTTACATTATTATATAATTCGCTAATGGTTAAGAAAATTGGGTTAAGAAAGTAATTTATGAATTAATTTTTACTTAATTTTCTTTATTTGTTCTTTTATTTTAAATACAGTGGAACCTCGGTAGACGACATTAATCCGTTCCTGATGTTTGAACTTATAGCGAATAGGATGTATACCAAACCAAATCAACTTTTCCCATAAGAATTAATGTAAAAATGATTAATCCGTTCTCATGTAAAAAAAACCTCCTCTTGATATGGTATGTTAATATTGTATTATATTATTTAAATCAATAAATCAAAATCAAATCAAGCTCTCCTTAACAATAAAATATAAAAGAACTTAAAACAATTATATGGAAGAAGAGTCCCATTCTGAGTTTTTTACTTTTCCACATTTTGTCACTTTTCACTAGGATCAGCAACTTTTATTAAAAATCTGCCCAAAAACCTTTGTGTCTCTCTCTCCTCAGCAAGTCTCTAAAGGCGACATTGCCTGATCTTCCCAAGCGATGGAATTACGATTTGTTGAACATTGCTATGGTGATATTTTTCTACTAAAATTTTCATGTGCATCCATTTTGCAAGGATTTCTGTGATTAATGAAAAATTAGTATTAATATAGCTTGTACATAGATGGCGCGTATAATTGAATTAAGTCCTACAAAATTCGTATAACGAGCAAAATTTGTTTCGTCCAAACTAAAACACACATATACCAAAATTTTAATAATACATTAAATTTTAATAATAAACAGAAGCAGCATGAATGAGCGATATGATGATTGACACGCGCTGCAGAATGAGAAATAGCAAATAGCTGACACACCTTAACGCGTTGTGGCAATACGTGAGCTGTAGGCAATTGTCCGCATGCTAATCGTTTACTTTTCCCAGATGTTTAAGGAGAATCTCAGACTATCAGTCTAGTAGTAGCAGTTCACTGTAACAGACGTAGTATTTGCAGTCGCAATTTTATTATATTTGATTATTTCAATAGGACAATATAGAAAAAATGCCAGTGAGAGGTCCGAAGTTTTAATAATAGAAGGCGATGTAAATGTAAATATTGGAATGAGTAAATCAGCTGCAAAATTGAAAGAATTCGAGTTCATCTAAAAAAATGTAAAGCTCAAACTTGCGAAGAAGAAAAAGAAATCGACGAGTCTCAACATCATTGGAAAAATCTCAAGCTAAAATGACATCTGGAGAAATAGGAAAAAGTTTTAGCGACTATTTTAGCAATATTTACTTGAAATATTTGCTCTATTGCAAACTCCGACTCTTATCTTTCTAGATTTAATTCATCATCATCATCAAGCAGCCGTTCGCGTCCACTGCTGGACATAAGCCTCCCTTAGTGTCTGCCACCGCTTTCGGTCTTGTGCGTCCTGTATCCAGTTTCCCCGGATTCTCTTAATATCGTC
>WYDF02009045.1:0-13737 GCA_009867245.2 Adranes taylori
ATAAATGGAGATTCAAGATCTTTGTTCTTAGCGGTAGTAGTGGATTCTCTTATAGACTTCAAATCTTCACAGGGACAACTACCAATAGTATTTTGCCGTATATGCCTGATTAAGAACTGCAGCTAATGTTGTTGTGCGTTTGTCTCAAAAAATTTCAAATTTTGTTAACCACATTGTAAACTTCGATAATTTTTTTACAACACTACCACTGATGGTTTTCTGCTGAATATATGGGAAATGCACATGGTATTGACTTGACAATTGTTTTTTGCAAGGACAATCAGAACTTGCGTTTGGCATCTACATAAAAAAAGCTACACGGAAATTGATTGTCCTAATATTATACGGGAATACAATTATCATATGGATGGAGTCGATCTAATGGACAGCCTACTTGGAAGATCACATCAGCGTGAAGACTCGCAAATGGGCATTACGCTTATTCTACCATTTAGATATTCAATAAATGGCAATGGTAAATGCTTACTTCCTACACAAATGCATTCACAACGAAACACCTACATTACCGAATTTTCGAGCAAGTATCATCGGTGCTCTGTGCCCAGAAAGCAATAAAAAATGTGTTGGTAGACCTAACTTGCCTCACAATTGGAACCTGAGAAAAAACAAAATTCAATTCAAGAACGTACATCCCAGAGCCAGATATGAGGTTTGATGATGTGAATCATATACCAGAGGTCCTGGATAGAAATAGTAAAAGGATATGCAAAAATGTACGCTGCAAAAGCGAAACTCAAGTATTTAGCTTAAAATGTAACTTGAATTTATGCCTTTCATCTACCAAAAAGTGCTTCCAAAAGTTCCATACAGAATAGTGTATATATATTAAATATATAGTTAAGTGTTTAAAATTTTAAACACTTGTAACTTTTGTGAACACATAATAAATGTTTCATATGTTTTGAGTACGTACAAATTTTCTCCCATAATGGGCAAAACCGCCAAAAGACAGACTTCTCAATTTAATAGATAACCCCTCGTATATTCATAAGTTTGACTTTGCGATCCAGATTTGTCTCTATCACAATATTTTTAGTCCATTATGAATTTATCAGTATTCAGAATAAATAAAAATTTGCCCGTTGTGTTAAATTTGTACAAAAAATTAACATTGTATTTTCTCTTGACTTCTGAAAATGCATGTTTGTCAAATTCGGTGAGTCTAGTTATTGTCTAGTTCAGTTTTTTTAACCATCGTACTAGACACATAAAGTCCAACCAGTTACAATTGATTAAAGGAATGTGGAAATCCGTCCGATTGTTTTAATAAGGTCCTTGTAACGATAAATTACTTTGTCTTCATTTAGTCGAGCGGACCAAGTCGAGCACCGTTTCTTTCATCTTGAATTTGTTGAAATTCTTTGTCACAATTTCGTCAATCATACTTTTGATCAAATTTAATACCTCTGCCAACCACCTCTCAACTCGAATTCGCATCGTAGGTACTCATTCCAAGCAATATTGCCATCAACTCATTGCGATTTTAGTTTTATCTCGTTTTCCAAACCATCAGGATCATCCTAAAATCGCTAATACTATTCGAACACACATGTACTGGATGAGAAATTATTACCATAAGATATTTCCATCAATTCAAATGTATCTATACGAGTTTCAGCGAGGTTGAAACAAAATTTGAAATTTGCACCATCGTGTTTTGGCGACAAAAGGTAGAAAATTCGCGTTATAATTTGATATACTCATTTCAGAAATGACTATCTCGTTTTGTAGAACACATATTCCGTTTACAAATTACATGTCGTTTCAATAGCTCTAGCGTTAGTGGTGTTGTTTAAATTAAAAAAAAGTTCCGATATTTTTTCTACATGCTGTGTAAATGAAGAATGTTTCCATCTGTTTTAATGTTTCCATCTGACTATTTTGAAAAATTTTATATTCTCAGTGCAACAGAAGATAAATTTGGTTTGAATAGATACATTAATCAAAGTACTTACCGATCTATAATAAATTGGTACCACGTATTATCTGCAACATATTTTTCATTTGTGATTCGGCTTTGCCCATTTCCTAACTCAACCAATAATTCCGGATATCCATTTCGAACTACTAATGCCATGTAATCATCCTAAAAATAATTCAGCTACAATTAATTAATTAATTCATTTATAATTTCAATAAAATATTGCATGGAGAACAAAAATTAATTTTTCAATAGAAATATATTTAAGTACCATTTTGCGACCTTTAATTGTTGTGCCCTGTTCGTTGCCCAAATATGAAATAAGTCCATCTTTGTTTGCTGTACGGAAATAACCACTTATATGAGTAGATGTACTCAAATCCTCTAAATTCTCCGGATTTCTTAACTCCAAAGTAGTTGTTGGATTAAATTTTACGCCAACTTCAATTCGATTTGCAATATCTCTTGCGAGAGCAATTTGTTGATGTAGTTTTTTGATATCATCTTCAATATTCTTATTAGTTAGCTTATTTTTCTCCTGTTCAGAAGGAACATTCTTTAATGATTCTAATATCGATGGTAACTTCTCATTAACGGTGTCAATTTGTTTTCTAGCTTGTGATAAGTCACTATTTGCATCATAGTCTTTTTTAGGAAGTACTTTGGCATCTTCGCTCTTTTCAAGAATCTAAAAACAAAACAGGATTAACTTCTTTTGGGAGATAAAAACTACAAATTCGTTTTCCCAAACAGTAGGAAATATTTCATCTGAACCCATTCAACTGAACCCATAGCGCCAGCTTTCATTTAAGTTAGTATTTTAATAACTAATTAATCAACATTTGAGGCATCTGACGATTTTATTTGCTAGAATATGATATTCATAGCTTACATATATATTAACACGAATTTGAATGTTAAATTTTGAAATTTACGAGAGTGGCTAGAAATGCTACAGCTTACAGAATTACTATAGCTATAGGTCAACAGATAATAGTTATGTCAACATATTAAAGAAGGTTCAGACCTATTACACAATTCAATATACCAACGTATACCAAAGTATCTAAAACGAAAATATCATCTAATTGTTGTGAGTTAGATGCAAGAAGATAGTTGAGCAAGGTAAGGCACTCTAGTAAGAATCTTTCCTAACGCTGTAATAAGAAACGTTCTTAACATCTTGTAGAGCGAAAAAGAAATGTTAACAAATCTCTATGTAACAATACTCTATATTTTCATCTGTATCACCTCGCCGCATTGCTCCACAGGCTAGTGTACAAATAAAATAGAAAAAAAAAACTACGATTAGTAAAGCAAATGATGACTAGCGATAACTTACATCTTTAAACCCAGAATTAACTTCCACCATAGTTTCCTTCGTATATTTATCTGCAGCCTCCGCATTTTCTTTTGCCCTCACCAAAGATTCCTCGTACGAACGCATCTCATGCGTTTCTACAAATTTATTCAATCTCTTTAATTGATCCTCGTTGTTCTCATGATAGGATCGACTTGGTCTAAAAAGCAATCTAGCATCGTTTAATTGCGGTATTAGTAAAGAAACATTATGTTGTGCATCCATTACATTTTTTACTAAATTATTCGCAATTTTTTCCGCTTCATCTGTCTGATTCTTCATTGTATCAAGAATTGCTGTAGCTTCGCTAACCTAATGAGTTAAAATAATATAAATATAAAATTTCGCATTATTTGCTAAGGATTGTGTATTTACTTCTGTACAAAAAATATTCATATATGATTTTAAAGTATTTTATTTTACCAATAATTGGCAATGACTATGGGTAATCCTTGAAACGATATACATTATGGTGTATGAAAGTGGCAGTATAGGAGGTTAAACAAAAGAGGAGATCGAGTACAAATAGGGCACCTGAAGCGGATATTATGACTTGAAAAGTCCACAACTGAGGAAAGAGTGCTGCATGAATGTAAAAATATAACTGCTGAATGGTTGAAGTTCAGAATGTGACTAATTATGAAAGAAAGTTGAAGGTAAATGACGAGGAGAGAGTGTTAATGGAAGTTTATTTGACACCTGGGAATGAGAAAGTATGGATGGGGAATGAATAAATTAGAAATAGTGAAAATAGTATATAGAATCGATAGTAAATTGTATGGTGGTATTAAACACTGAAAAACAGAAAGGATGTGAATAAAGAGATAGAAGAAAAAATTAAAGTAGAGTGACAAGAAACGAAAGACAAGATTAAAAAACTGTAGGAATAAAAATATGAAAGAGGAGGCAAGTAAGTAAGAGTATCTTGATCAGAAAGAGGTATGGACGAAGAAAATATAAAATGAAGAAAGGTGTAATACTTTTTGAATAAAACACTGAAAAAAGTGTAACCTATGCGGAAAGGGTGCTGAATAGTGGGTGAGGAAATGGAGAGGTAAATTCTGAGAGGATAACCAAAAAGTTATTAAAAAATAGGAATGTTTGAGGGGAGAGAGAGAGAGAATAATAGAAAACTTGGTAGAATTTAAATTTGATTACATTTTTATTTCAATTTCTTTCTCTTTCAGTCCATATTCAGAATGTTTTTCATTTATCTTTTCTCAACAATATGATTTATATTTGTTTCGCTTTTTTATGTTCTATAATTTTTGGTAGATAATATTAGTATGCTGTACTTTTTCTAACAATTGCTATACAATAGAATTTAGTTGTTACACTACCAAAGCATTTATATATTATTATTTCTAAGTAGAAAAAAATTATAACCTCTGATGCAGAACTTTGAGCTGCAACTTGAGCATCCTCAATAGCTTTCTTGATATCATTATATGCTGTTGCAGCTTTTACAGCATTTTCAGATGTTTGCCGAGTATCGCTCAATAAATTATCCAATTCTTCCGCTTTTCTCGATAACATTCGCGCATGTTTTTGTACATCGGGTAAAAGATATTCTATATCTCTAATTTTCTGATAATTCTCTTCAATTGAAGAATTGAAATCATTATTTGCATTGCCTAAAGTTGATTCAACGTGCGAAAGTTCTGTATATGACACGCGTGCCTGTTGTAACAAATCGGTAGCATTTTGTACATTGGTCTTAGCATTTTCAACGTTACGTTTCGATTCATCAGTTTGCACCTGAACTGTTAAAAGTTTCTTATCCAAACGATCTTTTCTAAAATATAATTATATTTAAAAAGCGCTGTTTAATTCTAATTTAATTTTTTTATTTCATTTGTTTAGATAAACATGGCAAATACATTTCATATATGTAATATGCCTGTCCTTAATTACACTTATTTTATTCTCTAAATTTATCTTTAATTCACTTATGTTATTTAAATAATGAGGATTTCTACATATTTCCTGTATGTACAATCTTCTTCAAATCGTTAGATATCTACTATATCGTTAAAACATTATAATCTATAATGTATCATGCAACGAATTAGACATCAAACAGATAATAGAAAAATGAAAATAATTTATAACTACTGAACGTTAATGAATCGTGTAGATCAAATGTTTATTTAAAGGGACCTTCAAGTATATATGATCAAATTTTCAACGGACAAATACTTTACTGACTGACTCGAAACATTTTAACAATTAGGGTTGCCACAACAACAGCATTTGAAAAGTTACAATCAAGCAAGACAGTACAAAGTGCAATAAAGTGGAGTCCAAGTAGGTCCTAAATCAATTAACTACCGAAAGGTTGCTACACAGTTGATTGTAGAGTTCCTTTTAGTGCTGCTTTTTTTCTAGATTTTTATAGCAATTAATCCGTAACGCTTAACAATTAAAAAAACTTTTATTTCTATTATAAAAATTAAAATTTTAAAGCATATAACAATTAATGAGACTACATCATGTGTTCAAAGACTGAGCTGAATTGCATTTCAATTTTATTATGTGCGTTTCAAAATCTTTACAGAGGACCATAGTCAAAAAACTTTCA
Organism: Adranes taylori; assembly: GCA_009867245.2. Classification (NCBI taxonomy): domain Eukaryota; kingdom Metazoa; phylum Arthropoda; class Insecta; order Coleoptera; family Staphylinidae; genus Adranes; species Adranes taylori. The sequence goes on from WYDF02009045.1 coordinate 5,884, forward strand.
AAAAGGCCTGGACTACATTATGTAGTCCAGAAGATATCTTCAAATATATGTATTTTATTTTATCAAACTGTGGTAACCTTCATACACCAGTCAGCAAATTAATGATTAGTTGTTAGGCAGTTGTAATTTGATAGTTTGACAGGTGTCTTTAAAAGTGAGGTTAATATTTTTATTTCACGATTTTCCTGATTTTATTTTAATTTACAAACTTGTAAATTAAAAATGTTACCATCAAAGGGATTCTTTAAAGATGTTGATTGTCCGTATTATGATACTGTATGTGGTAGACCGCATTGTCATTTCAAGCATAGACGAAAAAATGAAATAATAGATCAAGAGATACCTTCAACTGAGACTAATTCTGAAATTCCTACATATAAACCAACACCAAAAGCTGAACTCGCTAATTCAAAGAGTCATATTCCTATAAGTTACGTTCCTGATTTAGTTATCAGATCGGATAGACATTTACCATCAATAGGAAGTTATAATTTCAATGAGAAACCTATTTACAAACCAACTCCTAAAAGCATTTTAGAATCTACTTCGAATAATAAAAATGAGTATAAACCTGTCAGTGTAAGTAAAACATTAAAAACTAATGAAAATGGTGATAAGACAGAAACAACTCTCGAGAATATAGAGATACCAGATTTAAGCACAGAATTTGATATGATTGATGAAATATTAAGTGATACAACAAAATCCGAACATGAAATTGAGAAATCGTCTAAAGATGAAGTGCAAGATGCATCTGTTGTAGATAATAAATTAGACGTTGAAGGGGAAAAGTCTGTAACATTACAGGAATCGAAAAGTAGTAGATCAGGTTGTCATTCAGAACAAAAACGTCAGAGTAGTAAACATAAAAAGCATAAAAACGAAGAAAGTAATAGAAAAAGTGACAAATCCAGTAAGAGTAATGAAGAAAAAGACAAGAAGCGACATGAAAAGGAATCTAAATCATCGTCTGAAAAAAGTCGCCATTCCCATAAATCAAAGTCTTCCTTGGATAGTAAAACAAAACGAGAAAAAGACAAAAGAAGGGAACATAGTAATCGAAATCATCATAAAGATAAACGAAAAAGTAGTGATTCAAATAAAACTAGTGATAAATACAAAACTAAAAAATCAGTTAGTAAAACTAAATCAGCAATTGACGATTTGGAAGAAAAGAAAGAACATTGTTCTGATGCTTATAATCCATGCGAGTCAATGATTAGAGATGCAAATGTACGAGATGATTATTTTGGAGATGATGATGACGATGAAATGAATTTAGAGGAAGAATGTTTGAGGATATTTAATGAATATAAAGCACCACCAACACAATCGAAAACAGATTCTGGAAGTAATGCTACCAATATTGAACAGAATGAAATTATAGGTAAGATATATAAAGAATATTTATTAATTTTAAGATTCGACACATAATTTCCTGCTGATATAATGAACTTAGTTTTTTTATGCATAAGTGCTAATTTGTGACAATTAAGACAGTGGTTAGCAAAAGGTTTTGGTAAGGGAACGAAAATTGTTATATTAGATTGGTTTATACTGATGCTACCATAGAAATTGAAATAACGTTTTATTAGAAAAAAATGATCATATTTTTTGCCATGAATTTGATTTGAATCAACAATCTCATCGGGTAACCAATTAGTTTTCTAGTGAAGTAACACACTTTTCAATCAACGCCGCGTAACATGAAGGCATACTTTCAACCAGCCTCTCTGCGAAGCCGGCACACATAGATCTCCATGCAGAACAAATTTGGCAAGATAACTGATTCATATTTCGTATACTTCTGACGTAGCGCATACGTTTTCGAGGTAGTTTAAAATGCCCGATTCGTGCTTCCTAGCACTGCAAAGCAGACTCTTCAGTCATTGCTTTCTTGGAGAGTTCATGAAATTTGTAGGCTTTTGACCAAAATGCTTTCGACCAGACTCAAAGTACCCTTTTGTGGTACACTTTTAACATTTGGAGTATTAAGGTTGGCGTGAAGACACAAACTACAAAATTAAAAATTGAAACATGAACAATTACAGGGTGCTTAAAGGTACACTGGATTCCGCAATTTATCAAAGAATTTATGAGTGAAATAAAAAATTTGACCAGTCGCGGCGCAATTTTTTGTGCACATATTGTATTTTTTAATATAAATGCTACATGAAAATTATATCGTACTGCGACGAGAATTAGACGACATAAAACAATCCTGCCCTGTAGCCATCTTTATCAAATATCAATTTCTGTTATTATCGTACAAGACACGTTCTTGTTAGACGTACTCTAGACTTATTTTATTCTTTTAGGTAATGACATAGAAGAAAACTTTATTCCAAAAAAACGAGTAGCCCATGACAATGCTTCTACACAACAAAGTACTTCTAAAATTAATTACAACAAACCTAAGCAGCAACTAAGTGCAGCTCTAGTGATGGCCAATCGATTTAAACTAGCAAGACTTTCACAAGAAGTAAAACATACTTCGCCTTTCACTTCTAATAGTAATTTAAATAAACGACCCAACGAGAGTAAAAGAGATTCAGCAACAGAACATCAAAAAATAGCAAAATTTGGAAAAACAGTTGAATATAAAAAACCTAATACACCATCTACTGATAATAATGTTAAGAAAATACGTACAGCTAATTCAATTAACATTGTAGATGATATTATTGCTGGCAGGAGCAGTATGAAGCCTAAAAAAATTACGCCAGTCGGTAATGTTTTATCAATACAAAGAGAAAAAGAAAAAATTAATAAATTAGTCGAACAAAAACAAAGTTCCAATCAAACAGTACCACGGAGTATAACTACAGGTGCAAAAAGATTGGCACATACTCCAGATTCATCATTAGCAGATCTGCCAGATGTTTTGCATGCGGAAAATTCAAAATTACCAGTAAATATACGCACTAGATTTTTAACAATGTTGGCTGATGAATGTGTAAAACTGTACATATCAACAGATGATGCTTATTCGCGAGCATTAAATGAAGAATATAAAGTTTATGAAAGATGTAGTGCTTTAGTTACATATAAAAACTCTGCAATGTTAGCCGTAAATCGAATACGTAAACAGATACAAGAACGTGATAAAATAGGCTTGGGTCCAATACTTTTTGGTGACGAGCAAGATTTGGAAAACAAACCTGCAACACATGGCAAACAGTTGTATAATGTTTTACTGGAATATGTTTTGAGCGAGGAGGAATTAGTATTACATGGTTATCCACGCGAGAGCAATATTCCGGGCAAAGCTATCATTACAAAAGATAAATCAAACGCATTAAATATGGATTATTTGGAAGAAAATGAAAGGATCTGTTGTCGCTGTCATAAAATTTATTTAATCGATGAGATTGGTTTTCCTTTAAATCCGGAAGAATGTATCTACCATCCGTTGAAAAAACGTACGATACGTGGTGAACGCGTTTATTTATGTTGTAAAAGTTCGGATGATTCCGGATGTGCTATGTCAAATACGCATGTGAGTGAAGAAACAGTTGATCGTGAATTGGAAGGTTATCAAACAACAATGAAACAAATAGACGATAATGATTCCAGAAATTATTCTATCTATGCTCTTGATTGTGAAATGTGTTATACAACGAAAGGACTTGAATTAACGCGTGTTACTATTGTTGATCCAGATTTAAAAATAGTTTACGAAAGTTTAGTCAAACCATTGAATCCTATCATAGATTATAATACTCAATTTTCCGGCATTAGAAAGGAACAAATGGATAAAACGAGTACAAGTATATTACAAGTACAAGCTAATATTCTCCATCTTTGCAACTCTAAAACAATACTCATTGGGCATTCTTTGGAATCGGATATGAAAGCTTTGAAAATTGTACATAGCTCCGTAATAGATACATCAGTTATGTTTCCACATAGATTCGGATTACCGCATAAGATTGCGCTGCGCACGTTGGTTAGTGATTATTTGAAGAAAATTATTCAAAATCAAGTTGGGGGACATGATAGCGCGGAAGATGCAATTTCATGTATGGAATTAGTACTATGGAAAATCAAAGAAACTGGAAAATATAAAAAGTGACTGTTAAATTTAGAAATATTGTTGTATATATGTATATTGTTAAGAGATTTTTTTGTAGTAGTTAAAAACGAACTAAAGAACTGAAATGTATACAGAATAAATATTTTTAGTTACCTGCTCACTTCATTTTCTTTTTAAAAATGAATATACGAGGTGTAATCAATACTGTGCCACAAAATATTATAGGAGAAACTCCAGAAAAGGAAACTAAATTTAACAAAAACCAGTAGTTTTGTCGAGTCTGAGAATTGTTTTCAGCATATAAATTACGAATGTAGTTTAACTAGTGAGATATAATGCTTTAAATGATTCATTCGCTCTAGTACCATGACGTGAATATCTTACATGATTAATAGCTTTCTGATTATATTGATTACTGTCATTATAATTATAATACAATAAGAAGTAATAGTATTATTGCTTGCCAATAACAATGTGCTATGCTGATATTTTAATGGAAAACTTGTCGACAACTATTAGTGTAAAAACAATTTAATTGTGAGGTGGGGTAATCCCTTACATAGAGCTTGATTAACTAAATAAAGAATGTATGTAATATTTACTGCCTCGCAGTAAGACGAATTATTTAATACATGGGGGCTAATTTCAAAAATTGCAGAAGATAAGGAAATTCTAAGAATTAGTCTTCCAAAAATTGGGGCAAAGTGTTTCTAGCATAGGATTATGGCTCTTATCAACACGTTCTCTTTTTCCAAATATAGGCGCAAGACCTCACTGCATCGGGTTACGAATCCAACACTCAATCAGTACGCTACAAGCCTCTGAAAATCTAATTCTTATAATTCACTTCTTGAACGCAATATCAGCGAATAAATAAATATATAACATCTTAATATATGCAAATTCTCATACTTATTGCTAATTGTAAGAATTAGATATTCAGAGGCTTGTAGCGTACTGATTGAGTGTCGGATTCGTAACCCGATGCAATGATGTCTTGCGCCTATATTTTGAAAAGGGAAGGTGTTGATAATAGCTATAATCCCTATGCTAGAAACACGTGTCCACCTTGCTTCATTTATTGAAAGACTAATTCTTACAATTTCCTTATCGTTTGCAATTTTCGAAATTAGCCTCCATCTATTAATTAATTCAAGTAGTAACGTTGTTTACTCTGCTACACACGTATTAAAGAGCCAATAAAAGTTACGTGAAGAAAGTTTCTTGTACCTGTTAACAGTTTCACTAGTCACATATTGCAAGGTTGTAATTTACAAAACAATGCGCTTTTATTGATTCGCATAATTTAATGCTAATGTAAGAGCCGGCTCCAGATCAGTGAAACTTGACTGGATTTACTGTGCACCTCTGACAAAATAACGATAGCTAGATAAATTAATTAGCAATAACCCTCGAACAAAATTCAAACAAAGCAATGTCAGTAAAAGGTCACTTACCTTAACCGGCGGGTGCTATCTTCTGGCAGGACTAAGGAAAGAGTGTGGGAATAAGAAGTGGTTCTTTGAACGAGAACGAATTTATAGTTTATTGGTTTAGTGCGAAGCCTATAAATTTTCCAGCTTGCACTAGACACCCGATACTCTAAGCCAGGGGGGTAGGCAGATATAATTTTCGGAGGGGTTTTAGAAAACTTTATTTAAAAAACATATTTCAACATCGACTGAAAACCTCCTGACAAGTATATCTACGACTTTGTTCACATTTCGGGTCTGGTTTGTTGGGTCTGGTTTGTTCGCTTTCTCTTTTCTTGCATTTTCAATACAAAATACGTAAGCTTATAAAAGCACCCCAAACTTATGCTTACACATTTATTGTACTATATATGTAGTTAAAGAAACGAACGAACGTAGTTGGTACAAAATGATATTTTACATGGGGTGGACGATAAATTTACAATAGACTATTTCATGCAGAACAAACATACCGCCCACCAAAATTGCCAGGGCGCTGCATCTTTCCAGTGAAAGTGCAGATAGTAACAACACAACAAACTACATTCGCGTCTGGATGCAACCCGAACCACCCGCCCTGGTGGCCAATTAAGTGGCGACACTTGATCTTGTTTGATCAGAACTACAGTGTCAACTTTAAGATTTTTCCAGTTGGAGTCACCAGACAAATAATGTTACTGGAGTGTATGCAAATACTCCAGTCGTCAGCGCTTCCAAATATCTTGATGGATACGCTGGACTAATTTCCAGTGCAGTATGCCTCATCTGGCATACTACCTAACGGTTCTTAACCTATGAAATGGCCGGGGATCAAAATATTTAGGTCGTCGTTGGTGTTCGAGCTGAGCGGACACAATGGCCTCGAATTTAAAACAGCTTTGATTTAGCACAATGTGGAAAACTCCTCGTAAGTTAGAAGCTTTTGCCAATAACTCGCAGAAAACGGGATTTGACCGATTTTATGCCAGCTTCCCAAATTCCAGCCATATGTGGAGCGGATGGAGGATTAAAATGCGAGGTCATTTTATCAGAGGCTGACTTGATCAGACAAACCAGTTCATTCTGCGGACCTACAAGGTTAGTGCCACGATCAGAAAAAATATGCGAACAGAGTCCGCGACGAGACAAAGCGACGTAGCGCTGCGATAAAGGCTTCTGAAGTCAGATCTGTCACTAATTCCAAGTGAAGAGCTTTTGTAGCCAAACAAATAGACAAATATACATTTTCTGAGGCCAAACACCCCCCGAAAAACAACAAATCTGGTTTGCAGGCAATAAACATCCAAAACTACCTAACTAATGAATCTATGTATGCATATGTGCACATGTGACAAATGTTCTGTAAATTCTTACATTCAACGAACGAAAAGAAGAAGAACGAGAAACGGACCAGTATTTATTTTTCTGTTTGCTTGAATTTTAATACTAACTAGCGATAAGATTATTGCTAATTTCTAATTATTCAAATGTCCCAAAATAACAAAGATCCGGTTCGATATAACCAAAAAATGTAAGGGCCGGCTCCAGATCAGCGAAACTTGACTGGATTTACCGTGTACATTTGACAAAATACCGATAGCTAAACAAATTAATTAGCAACAACCCTCGGACAAAATTCAAACAAAGCAATGTAAGTATAAAGCCACTTACCTTCACCAACGGGTGCTATCTTCTTTCACATCTTCTGGAAGGACTAAGGAAAGAGTGTGGGAATAGGTAGTGGTTCTTTCTTGTCACACCTGTTCGCGAACGACAACGAATTGATACTTTATTGGTTTAGCGCAAGGCCTATAAATTTGTCGGCTTGCACCACACACCCGATATCTATGATAGGGTTCCAAATTGAATAAAAACAATGTATTCGAGACTCTAAGCCAGCGCTATGGAGTACAAATTTTGCCCACTGAGTTTATTCTGTCCTATTTATTTATATACATCCATATGTAGTTAAAGAAACGAACGAAAGTAGTTGGTACAAAATGATATTTTACAGAGAGGGGAAGATAAATTTTGAATAGACAATTCCACGCAGAACAAACAGCTAATTTAATGATTTTTTGCGTAGAGTATTTTAAATTTATTTTGCACTTATAAATTAATGTCTTATAATTGGGATATACTTATTATCAATTTTATATATTGAATAATGTTCTCAAATACCATAATGAGCACTTTAAAAGGTTTGTATAATATACTGTTCCTGTAAAAACTATAAAAATCGATTGAAATTTAAAGAAGAAAAGAACATTAAATTCATCTTATTATTATTAGATGTAGCTAAGTTTCCAGTGATTCTAGTTTGGGATAAAACAAAAATACATATTACATTGCTTTTCATACTTTCAT
>WYDF02009056.1:0-13737 GCA_009867245.2 Adranes taylori
CAAATCGCTTAGATAAATCTGCTTGTTAGTGTCAAAGGCCCGATTTATCTTAACGATATTTTAAACCAATTTATCTGGCGATATATTGGTACAATTTATCTGTAAGATTTATCTTTACGTGTGTATACAGCTATTTGTATAAAAAGAATTATTTGGGAAAAATTCATATCAAAAAAAATATATATTATTGCATAAACAACAAATGAATACCGATTAAATATATATGGCTTTAACAGCATTTAAATATCTAGCACGAATACATGAATAATAACATAAAAAGTCGTAAAATATAATTATCTTAAAGCATGCAGTTCAAATCTGAACGTGACATATTTATAACATAAACACACACACACATACACATGCCTTATTATTTCTTCAAACCAGTAAGTCAATTTGATTAGAGTGTAAGACGACAGACTTATTATCCGATATATTTTTTAATCATTTATTTGGCTGGAAGAAAAAGTTTTTTGATATCATAGTGGCACCACATTCATTGCGGAACTTAGCTCTGGTCGTTATAGTTGATAATTGTAGTGATTTTAATACCATCGAGTTACCACCATCCCTATTGCAAGAAATAAGATTAGAAAGAAATAACCGAATAGAGAGGTTTTACAATTTTTATGATAATCACTTGCGTTACGGCTTATCTCGGGAATGGGGAGCCTTTATTGCATATGACATATATAATCTAGAGGAGGCATTGCCATATTTACATCTAGATATTAAAGACGGGCATAGCATAGCTAGAGGTTAGAAGTGTTATTGCATACCCATTTGGCATATTGGCTTCCAGGAGTTGGATTTCATCGTAACTTGATATCCAAACTTACGTGTTAAGCTGACTTGGATCCTCGATATCCGTCTAATACATGTAATAAATGTATACAACATAACTACAATCTGCATATGACTTTTACATCACAATTTAGCCCAATGCAAATCATTTCGAGGGCTAATCTTAAAGAGGTTATACACGATCTGCAAAATTTTTGTTTCAGTTGTAGAGCACCGCTCCTTAAAATTGAACAATTCATTTGATCTATATTGTAATTATTACTTTCTTCAATTTTCTCTACGTTTATTATACCTTATTTGTTTATATCAGTTTCTTTACATTTGTTTAAAACTATTGGTTTGAATATATTACATATATTAAACATTGTAAATAGTTATTGTAATCTACTATTTTATGTAGAATAAATATTGTTTATCTAATTTCTTTGTTTTATTTGCCTACCTCTGATAAATACATAAATCTTTATTTGATTAAAATCGGCTGAAGATATTCATTATACTCTTATATAACTATTCAATATTAATTGAATCTATTTCTCTCACTGCTTCGCTGTATTTCCCATTATAATACTAAGTTCCGATCATTGAAATTGAATTGAAACGTTAAGATCACAGAAATTGGATTGACGAGGATTGATTCGAAACATTGTTGATATTGAAATTTGAATTGAAGATGTACTATGAATTGCATCGAAGCACCGGTATTTTTAAGTACATTTGATTTGTGAACTAAATATATAATGACTACATATGAATTATTTGGATTTATTTGAATCGGAATTATTTTTAGTAGGAAATTTGAAAAAGGTAAGCATGGTCTATTTATTGTGACACAAAGAAACCATTTTCAGATAAAAAATATTAAAAGTTTTCCTTATCAATAAATTTTAATTATAAACTTCGACATTTAAAAAAATCGAAACGTGTACTAACAAATAAACGGATTTTTTAGTATAAACAAACTGAAGCGAGAATTAGAATGACATATCAAGTTTCATATGTATCTCTATATAGTGGTTTATTCACGCAAAATTAAATATTAAGAAAGAAAATGAAATATTAAGATAGTTCGCCGTAGAACAAAAGGGCTTTTATTTATTTTGAACGACAAGAAAGGAACTTTTTGTATAATTTTATTCGAGACTTCATTTATTTCGAACGATAAAAACTTTTAACAATTAGTTCAATGTATTATAGAATTTTTATTTCTAACAAGAAGAAGAAACAGATAAGAGATGATAAGAAATCATATGTATCAGGTAACATTTAAACAATGAATCAGTGTTTTGCAATATATATCTATACCTCTTACTTCGAATTCAATTCAGTTGCGTTCGGAGACGACTGATTAACATTGTCAGAACAAATACATTTGACTTTATGGTGCTCGAGTTCAAATCCTTTCAACGTCTCTATTATAAAAAAAATGTATATGGTTTATTAATTTGCAATGAAATAATTAAGTGTTCTGAACAACTAGAGGCATCTAACATCATAAGAATATAAAAAGTAAGACTCTCAACAGCAGGCATAAGGAAACTACATTACCGGCCGGCGGTACCAATGTTAAAAATAGTAATCAAAAATACAAAATAATAACACATAACCTCAAAACAACGCGAGGATATACGAGGAATGAGGGCAGACAGCAGTGAGAGAGTGAGGGTAAACAGGATACATACATATAGGGAAGGGATAGGGAGGGGATACGATACTAGAAGTATATTGAATACGCTGGAAATACAGCACAGACATTCGGGTGAGGATCCATCTAGGGTCGAATAATTAAAGTGATTCAATAAAAGATACAGTCAATAAATAATACGCTATCTAGTGATAAAAAAATACTAAGGTTTTGGGATAAAAAAATATTTAGCTTTAAATCGAACACGTGATTTGGGATAGACAAAGCGTTCGGGGAATTACCAACCATTGTCATCTGAAAATACCAGTTACAAAAATACCTAATAACATAACCACAAATTCAAACGATGAGCGCTACCACCGTAGAGCCAGGTCCCAGCCCCCACCCGGTGCAGAGCAGATTCCCCGCATCAGGTCCGGTGCAGTGCAGAGTCCCCCACGCAGACTCCAAGACCCCAGTCCGTTGAACACCATTAACGCAACAGATTTTAAAACAATTTTTCGAGTTAGAGGTTCCCCAAAATGTCAACCGGAAGTTAGCTTCCATTCGCCATCTTGGATTTTCAAATGACACCTGCAAAACCACCAAACTATTTCTGCTAGACACCAAAATACCGCTCCGCGGAATAGTTACCGTTGTTAGAGCGATTTAGGAACAGGTACAGGCGGCTGTTTAGAAAGAACAGTCTGCAATTACTTTTAGGAACGGCAATGACGAGCGGGGTATTTTCTGGATCAGTGCTATGGGTAGGTGTAGAATGTGATATAGTGTAGAGTGTGTGGAATTGATGAGGAAATATGGACGCATTGGGTGAGAGAGTATGTGGGGTTTGAATGGGTGAATGAGGAAAGAAAGATGGGAAGAATAAGAGGGCAAGACGGGAGTGGAAGAAAAATTATGGAAAAAGTTATTAATGAAATAAGGAAGAGGAGAGAAGGAATATGATGCATGGAGGGTTACAAAAGAGTTGTGTGTGGTAAAGCAAGGAGATGAGTTTTACTAAGTGTGGTTTTGAGGAGAAAAGTAAAGATTGAAAGGTTAGGGGGGAGACTTGTGAGAAGATTGTGAGAAAGTTGTAAATAGGAGGGGAGGGTAATTGCAAGTATAGATATGGATAATGGCATGGCAGTAGAAATGAGGATTTGAGGAAGTGGAAATGTGGAATTGGTGGATAGATTTAGAAGGGAGATATGGCCTTTCCTTCTCTCAAAATAGGTATATTATATTATGTTAGAATAACAAATGAATTATAAAAAAATTATTGCTATAAGAAAGTAATAAGAATGATTCAAATGCCAAATAGAGGTTAAATAACAATAAAATATTCAGAAGTATAAGTCTTATTTACCTGATAATCTTGTGAGAATCTTGTTGTGATGGGGTAAATTTAATTTAATTTTTAAATTCGAAGCATAAATAAGCGATGTTGATGGTGACGCTTACTTAGCGTCCAAACAAATTCAGGAGTGCAAAATATAACTCACTCTACGAGAATATGTTCGTTGTTTATTACGGTATTATTACTGATGGAAATGTGCGATAGTTGCTGATTCATCTAATAGAAACAAGACCCCAAATGCGTCTGCGTGAAACTGGCCCGGGTATGGTTTTTTATATGAAATCAGAGATTTGTGATATTCGGCTTCAACGACGGAAGCTCTGGACATTGTCGCCGGTAACTAGACAGGGTTTGGACGAAATTTTTCCTAAAATCTTCAGGAACTGAGAATTTACGAATTTTAAGGAACAATATACCATAATATACCTGCCAAGATTCTAAGAGTCTAGGATCCTATGATAGAGAGCTCTCCAATCAGATTCAACGTTCAAACTAATATTGCTGCAACTAAGCTGCAACCTCCTTCCAAAACACCGAATAGCCAATCGAGGAATAGTGTCGGCAAATGAAAATCATCATAGACACCAGGGAACCATTAAGATGTCTCGACCAGATGAAAATAAGAACGCAAAGTCCATGAACCATTAAGATTTGCACGCTGGCGCCAAGAGACCATTCACATGTGTAGCTAGATAAGGATAATAAAATACAAGGTGTATAGAGTCTATATAAAAATTGCCGCGAAAACAAAGGCGCCATAAAACAGAAAAAAACATCTCTCTCTCTCTCTTAATATGCACCATTTTTTCTTATGTTCTGCATTCGATGTAAATACAAAAACCGCAAAAACAGCGGCAAAAAAAAGGCCATCCAAATGCGAATACTTCGAAATGCATGTTTTCTATCTCTCTCTCTCTCTTAAACCTTTCTCTATTGTGTGGCCTGCGACATGGCTCTATCTCCCTCTCATCCCTCTGTGTGCAACCTGATGCAAACGCTGCGTGGCTCCTTCTCTCCTCTCGTCTCTTGCTAGGTGTAAGTTGATGGGAGTGCTACATGGTTTTCTGTAGTCGGCTCTATCGCTCTCTTCTCCATCTGTGTGCAAGGTGGTGATGGCGTGCGTAGCCAACGACGGTAGCCGACATCTCTCTATGCGCAGAGTTCATTATTTGTTTGATGGTGTTTGAATTAATTGGCTGATGATTGTTTATTAATTGCTTGTTTTATTGCATTTGCCGATTCTGTTGGAGGCTATGTACAATATGACGAAACAAGCTAGACAAATTAATTAGCAACAACCCTCGAGTAAAATTCAAACGAAACGAGCGAAACAATAAACTGCGACTAGTATGCAAAGAAAAATGAATGTTATGCACTTACCTTGAGGACGGCTGTTGCCTTCATTCAATTCTTCTGAAAGGACTAAGGAAAAGAGTGTGGGTTTAACGAGTGAGTTCCTTCTCATCACATCCGGTCGCGAACTACACGAATTAATGCGTTTAGGTACGAGATTTGCACATGAGATTTGCATAGCGCGGTGGTGGATATGACTGTCCCATGATGAAACGATAACCGTCAATTGTAGTCTGTTGGTCTGCCTTTCTTTACTTGCTTTCGATGGCAAGAAAATACTTAAACTTCTAAAAGCACCCTAAAATTACACACACACAGTTATATACATAGCTAGTATAAAAAGGAACGAAGCTATTTGGTTCAAACTATTTGAACCTAAGGGTTGACGATCAATTTCGGATAAAAATTTTCAGTGGTCTATTGATATTAAGAGTTGTAATTGATCAAAGGGTTTTAATTGGTTAATGAGGCCACAATGAATGACAACTAACTCTGTATTAATTTTTATTAAAGCTTCTTGATTGACTCTGTTCTATGCGCTCTGAATCTATCCTATATTAAGATCCGTATGCTTTTTAAACAATGCTTCTACACATTTTGGCCACATCTGAAAATACGGATACAAATATCCATATTTGAATACCTCTTTCATCTATCCCGCCTTTCTCTTGCCCTGAGGTTATTATCCCACTAGTAGAGATTTTTATCAGTAATATTTTCCTCTTAAATACAAACATGGGCGCTAGTTTTCTTCCAGCTAAATAAAACTCATTCACGACAGTGTAGTAAATGAGTTGCTCTGATCACTATGAATTTGTTACCTTTTGCCATCTGAAGAAAGATTAAACGTTAGAGGCACATACGCGTAGAAGCCCGAAAATAAACAACAGCTCAATTGTATGGGGATTTCAAGACGACACTTCGCAGCAACTGTTCACCATTTTTTACGGAAAAACTGGACATGTCGCAACTGTACCATTAGTGCAACGTAAAACTGTAGATGGTACACAACTATTTGTTTGCCAGAAGCCTTCGGGGAAATACTGAAAGCCCACCGCCAAAAACGGACCATTCTCCATCATGACTTTGCGAATTCGCAGACATCGGGTCAGACAAGTGACTTTTTGAGCACCGAAAACATAGATTGAGCACTTAAAAACGCTTGTTTCGGAGGTGTCTGAATCTAAGTGGAAAATATTCTTCAAAAATTACCATTGAATAATTGTATTGGATCTTAATGGAGAATATTGTCACGATGGACCTCGTTCTAATTTAGTTCTATGGCAGATAGTTTAGTGCGGTGCATACTTGTAAATAATTCAGGATGGATGGACTTTGTGAAAGGTTGCTATTACGTAAGTAATTTGTTTGCTAGACGAACTAATTGAGAAAAAGATGCAATCCCCTACGGCTAGTTTTACCATAAATAAGTTTCACAATTAAAATGTAGAAATAATCATTGATCGTTAAATAAACCTTACTGTATTTAAATAATATAGAAGAGCGAATTAATAGAAGTCAACGACGCAAGTCAATGCACCACTTGGTTGCATGGATAGAATTGCGTTGTATGATGTTTATAAAAAGAATCTTCCCATTAAGTGTATGCAGTGTTTTATAGTTACCTTCCCAGTTACTTGGTATTGCAAAATCCCCTAGATCGTAGGAGGGCTTCAATTCGATCCAATTCGACACTTCCAGTCAGACAGCACGTACTATCTAATTGCGTAGCCCATGATTTGACACACATCTGGACCACCGATACATGCAACAAGCTTAGCGAGTGTCGCCGTTGTCAGTGTATATGCGAGTAAATAGATCTGATTGGGAATCAATCAACAGTTGATGAAAGCGTACCGTATGGTACGGTATAAGTATGAGTGAAAAAAGCAGATTGAACTGAACATGAATTCATTATGGCCGATAGAACTTAGTAGAGTAGGGTGATAAGTAATTATGTGAGAATATATTAAATTATAGCAATTTAGTATGAAATTGCTAGTAAAAGAAATGAATAAAAGTCACACATCTCTGACTAGAATAAACAGTCAGTGATAAAAAAATTTGAAGTGCAGAATGAATCCTTGTCGGTCAGTGTAGTGAAAATAAAATCATGAAATAAATTTAATTAAATTGTAATTTATTCCAAATTAAATAGTTAAATAAGTATCGGTAGTTAGACATGGGGCTCAGTGGAGTACAGTGCCGGATAATAACTAAATAATTCTTTTAAATTTGAATTCTTTGGAAAATAAATAAAATTGATTAGGCAACAAATTTAGTTGAGATAAATTACAATAAATTGAAATGCATTAATAAGGTAACAGTGTGAGATCTAAAATCTTTGTGATGGTAGGACGACAAAAACTGTGAGTAGAATAATTTTATAATTAATTTAGGAATTTATGTGAGGAAATTGAACGCAATTTTTATTAATCTAAGGCGTTAATTATTTTGTTTGAATGCACGAATAATAATTTTGTTTGTTTATACGCATTTTCTAAATCATTCTCAATACATATATTAAGATTATACATCTGTTTTATTAAATTAACCTTGAGTAAGAGAGAGACAATTTGTTGTTGATAGGGTTACGCAGAGGGTAATTAAATTGATGGTTGATCTAGTAGAATTAAATAAACAGTGTCGGAATATTGGAGATTATAACTTCATTCCGTCGTAAGTAAATTAAAGTGGATATTAAAGTGAATCGCAATTTGTAGTTATCGTACGAAGAGATACCGTAGTGTAGGACGGAATTGAAGAGATTCTCTCTTACCAGTCGCGTTGTTCATAAACTCACACCCAAAATTTAAAGGTGACAATATTTTAAAAAACAATCAATCCATTTTCGATGATAATTATTTGTTTTTGTTCCCTAATTGTGAAATTTAAAACCAGCCCTCGTATGATTATTTCTTACGTTCAAAACTGTACTGTTAATAACTTAAATTATTACCAATGTGAGAAGACTTAATAGTCGAAAGTTTATTTTTATTTTTATTGCCCGGGCAAGAAAAGGCGCAAATTAAATATACAAGCGAGACGTCAACGTTAAAAACGAGTTTTATGAGTTTTTATTCCAGACCCGTATTAAATCAATGTTTGTACTTAATTCCCATAACAACTTCAGTTACACAACACAGTATAGGATAGGATTTAAATATCAAGTAACTACAAGCGGAACTCGATCGTCCTACACAGTGTTTAGCACACTCACTTATTTGAAAGGAGGTGGCAGGCAATTTCGTTATGAACTGTAGCTTTATTTGCCTTACAGTACCTTTACTGATTAATTGCCTGTATCTTTTCGTGCGTAGGCAAATTCAAAAGTGCAAGGCGGGCTGGCGTAAGTTATGGCCCAAAAAAGAAAAACAACGACCTCCCCTTAAAACATTCTGACACAAAACATCTGACAAACGAATATAAAAAATAGTGTATAAGTGGTGTAAGGTGTACTAGGTGGTGTAAATTGGTGTACGGTGTGTAAGGTAGTGCAACGTGGTGTAAAGCCGTGCAAGGTATCAGGTAGACATGTTGGTATAAGATTTTTCACCAGAATCCGTAATAATTTCTTTATTAGGTTATAATAATTTGAATCTCATTCATTATTATATTTATTATGGTTCTTATTTGCATTCTTAGTAAAACAAATTAATTAACCACTGAATCAATGGATTTTCCAGCTGATTCTAGCATACCGCAATTTTCGATATAGACACTTGTTTACATAACATTAGACAATTAGCGCGCGAAGTCAGGTTATTGCCTAGTTACTTATCCTTCATAAACAGTGTACATGCGCTTCTATCAAACAACACGTATTCACATGAACAATCATTAATAATTACATTATCCATTCTTGCAATTTTGTTTAATTCGTTTACTTGTACAATTTTCACACTTTTCGCTCCTTTTAGCTTGTCTAAACGCTCTAAGACACTTGATATATTTCCAGAACAACATTAGGAGCTGATTATTGATCTAAATCCCCTTGTTCAATGGAACTGGATTTCAGAAATTGTGCTCTCGAAAGAACGTGTAAACCATCGTCTTTTATACATGACTCATTAGCTCAGCGCTATCGTCTTTAGTTTGACTAAGACTATCTGCTACTACATTTTCTGCACCTTTCACATATGAAATTGTGAAGAGAATTCTTCTAATTTGAATTTTGTCAAGCGACTCCAGAGATTTGTCATCCCAAAAAGGTAAATTAAAGGCTTGTAGTCAGTTTCAATATGAAACTTCCTTCCATAGAGATATGGACGTAATTTCCTGACAGTCCAACAAATGCCTAAAAGTTCTCAATGATGCAATAATTTAGTTCACTGCTAAATTAAATCTTCGACTAATGAAAGAGACTGGTTTCCCATTTACATTTGGTAAAGACAGACTAATGGTAATGCACTCACGTAGTGAATGTATGCTCATTTCCCTTGCTAAAATCAGGAAACCTAATATTGGTACTGACAGCAACGCTTCATATAACTTCAAAAACGCTTCTTGGCCATCAGCAGATGAAGGGAATTCTACCCCTTTCTTTGACAATCTGTTTAATGGAGTTGCAATTTCCGCGAAATTCTTAATAAACTTCCGATAGTAATTGGCGAAAGCTACAAATCTCTTCGTTGTCTTTGAAGTTTTAAGTACTGGATAATTTATCATCGCATGAAACTTGAGATCCTTAAGATTTTTCCCAGGATTCTTCCCTAAACATGATGTGTAGTTTAGACCTGACATCGCTATTATCATAGCATGCGTAAAAGTATTGGATGAAATGTTAGTCTTTGCGGTATTCTAGTCATCTGAGAATGATTCCTGTCAGTCCTAAATGCTGTACATGTTCTTGATTCTTCATCTAAACTCCACTGGTGTTTAATACAAATGTGAGAAGTAAATTGCTCGTGCTAATGATTCCAGTGTAGATTCTAAATCCGGAAATGGAAACCGATCTGTTTCAAATTCCTTATTTACCATACGATAGTCCAAAACCAATCTCCACTGCTTTTTCCCTTCCTCATAAACCGCCTTTGGCACTAGTAATGATAGACTGGACCATACTATATTGCTTTCCATTAGTCTGCCTTTTATTATTCGATTATTAAAGAGTAAAAACTTAGCCCATGTATATAAAACCCGGCTCTGAAAATATATTTTTTTAGAAAGAAAATAAACAAAAAGGACTATTGTTGACACTACAGAAATAACGGCGACGCGACGTAACGACGTTGACGCTTAAATTAGTTCTGCAATGGAAGTAATGAATTAATCATAAAAGTTTTATTATGATATCTTGAAACATATATGAAGAGAGGATACTTATTTAGAGACTGTTTTAATAAATAAACTTTCTTAATAATCTAGTTTTTAATTATTTAGCGTTCCGCGCTTTAATTAAAAGTTATTTTAAAATAAGATATTAAGAACTATATGTACTTCGGAACAAGTATATTCGCAAGTTCGTTCATTTTATTACAGTCCATTACGAGACATAAATTTTTTCTTTAATTATCTTGAAAGCAAATTTCAAATTAAAGTAGTTAACCCATAACTCGCAGTGGCGGTACTTCATATCTGTACAAAAAATAAAAATTTTCATAGCGGCGTAAATTACAGCCATGTAATATTGGCCCGACAAATTGCTTTCAAGATATTCCTATGGTTCACAAACGAACAACAATATGTCGCGATTTTAAAGTCTGTTGATTTATAAATTTATAAAATAAGAGCTCTTGTAACTCCAACTCTATATCAACTTTTGGAAGTATGATACAAGGTCTTGCACTGGATTTGGAGACAAGTATTTGGATTACGTTTTGGCCACAGAAAAACGTATCTGTATGGACGTCTCGATTCCAAATTGATTTGACACTGGCATTGACCACAGGTTGGTGAGAGCAAAGCAACAAATATGTTGATATGAGAGTTCTCAAGTCAATATGAGACTTCTGCGCTTCGGTCTATCAAAAGGGAAGATGATAATTCATAATATGAAGAATTGTCAAGGAAAGATTAATGTAGAGAAGAACGAGATTACGAACATCATCCAGAACATCTACCAAAGACTATACAATCAGTCTATTTCACCCCCAGATCAGCCAATAAAAATAAAACAGATAGTCCATAATGTGGGATCCGAAGAGATAGAATTGACGGGCCTAAACTGAGAACAACGATGAACCAACTGAAAAACTGCAAAGCGTCAGAGGAGGATCGGATCACGAGAGAAATGCTTAAAATCGGTGGAGAGACAAGAAAATGTAATTCTGGTACTTTTGAACAAGTGTCTTCAGAAAAGCAAAATCTCGGACTTCAAGGACATTCTGCTCTCCAAGGCAGGCGACTGTGAGACATGAAGAATTACAAACCCATCAGTCTGCTATCCACATTCTACAACCTATTGACCAAAATTATGACCAACCAGTTTATCCACAAATTCGACTTATACCAGCTGAATCAAACAAGCTGAATTTAGGAAAGGGTTCAGGACGACTGATCACATACAAACACTGCGCACATTGATCGAGAAGTGCAATGAGTATAATATTCCTCTACACCTGGCATTTGTGGACTATCAAAAAGCCTTTGACTCGATCGAAACATGGGCGGTGCTTAAAGTGATGGATAAGACTAGCAACGACTCCAGGTATTCAAACCTGATTAAATATATGTAGGAACACGCTACGTTGCGTGTAACGATGGAGGAGGACCTTGATGGCAGGTGAAGTCAAAATCAAAAGAGGTGACCGACAGGGCGACACAATATCGCCCAAACTCTTCACCTTGGCACTGGAGAATCTATTCAAAAACATGTCCTGTACACTAAAAATTTCAATTCTTTTTATCTGACATCATGATTTTTTTTTAATCAAAATTTTTTTAGTTCTATGATTTTGTCCAAAATCATTAAAAACAATTTTTAGAAACTAAAACTTTCAATTTTTTTTGTTTGATTGTCAAATTTTTTTTAATCTAAATATTTTAAAATTTTATGATTTTGCTCAAAATCCTTACGAAAAATGTTTTAGGAACGAAAAATTTTTTTATCTGACTATAACTTTTTTAAATCTAAAAATTCAATGATTTTGCCTAAAATTATTACAAACATTTTTTAGAAACTGAAAATTTTAAAAAAATGTTGACAAATATTTATTTATTCTAAAAAATTTTTAAATTTAATAATTTCACCCAAAATCATTATGAATTTTTTTTACAAAATAAAAATTTCATTTCAAAATTTTTATCTGATCATAAATTTATTTATAGAATCTAAAAATTCGAAAATTCAATGATTTTACCCAAAATAATTATGAAAAATATTTTAGAAACTAAAAATTTCAATTTTTTTATCTGAACATAAAATATTTTATCTAAAAAATTTTTAAATTCCTTTATTTTGCTTAAAATTATTACAAACATTTTTTAGAAACTAAAAAAATCAAACTGTCTTTAACCATAATAATTTTTTTTAAATCTAAATTTTTTTAAACAATGAATTTGCCCAAAAACATTAGGAAAATGTTTTAGAAGCTAAAAATTTTTAAATTTAATGATTTATCCATATTCATTATAAACAAAATTTTTAGAAAATAAAAACAAAAAATAACTAATTACAAAAACAAAATAATATATTTTTCATTAAAAATTTTTTAAACTTTAGAACTATAAAAAATATTTTTAAAAAGCACTTCAAACTATCAAACTTTTACTTGATATAATTAAACAAATATTCTTCTAAAAAGAATTTTTTTTCAAATTTTCCCGAAAAAAAATTATTTGCACAAATCATTTAGAAGAAATAGCCAAAAACTATTTGCATTTATCAAATTTTTAAATCAAATTTTTTTTAATACCATTTTTAGAACAAACTAAATTTTTTTATTTGAGCCATAAATTTTTTTTACCTAATTATATTAAAATTTTATGATTTTGCCCTAAATCCGTTTAGGAACTAAAAATATTTTAGGAACTAAAAATAATTTTTTTTTACCTGACCATAATTTTTTTAATCTAAAAATTCAATGATTTTGCCTAAAATGGTTACAAAAATTTTTTAGAAACTGAAAATTTGAAAAAAAAATTTATGACATATTTATTTATTCTAAAGATTTTTTAAATTTAATATTCCACCCAAAATCATTATGAATTTTTTTACAAAATAAAAATTTCATTTAAAATTTTTAAATTCCAATTTTTTTTTAATATTTCCACTAAATAATTTTAAATATTTTGTTATAAAAAATGAATTAATATTTCTTTTAAAAATTTAAATTTTAAAGTAATTTCATAAAAATTTTATTAAGATGGATCCTCCGTTAAGATGGAGGGACTTGCTTCATTGAGATCTGTAGCTTGTGGGCTCTGATCTAGACGCTCGTGACTAAAAAGCTCATGTACATATTCTGCCCATCTTTCTAGCAGCATAAATATGTTCAATATTCGAATAAAAAGTGATTTTATTAAAAAATTAAAAAAATTATTAAAAAAATGGGATGTCGTTCATTTCGGAAGAGCCTTTAAAATTATATTCATACATTTAATATTTTTGTTCTGGAATATTCTGGAAAGATGTAATTAAAAATTGTACATATAT